>PVKM010050690.1:0-10647 GCA_004027735.1 Carollia perspicillata
TTTTTGGTCTCCTATCTTCATATACACTGGGGTACTGTAGGCTGTTTGCTCTGTTCCTCCATAGATTAGCTAGGTTTTTCTCCCATGTGTAGAGGTAAGTGAAGTCCTCTCCCTCCTACCTTGTGGCCATCTTCATTCAGTCTCTCTCCCTTCTTGTTTATAAAGAAGACCTTTTAACATTCCATGTAATACTGCTTTTGTTATGATGAACTACTTTAACTTGTGTTTGTCTAGGAAGCTTTTTATATGTCTTCAATTCTAAATTATAGCTTTGCTAGGTAGACTAAATTTGGTTGTAGGTCCTTGCTTTTAATCACTCTGAATATTTCTTGCCAATCCCTTCTGACCTGCAAAGGTTGTGTTGAAAAATCAGTTGAAAGTATTATGAGAGCTCCTTTGTAGGTAAGTAACTGTTTTTCTCTTGCAGCTGCTAAGATTCTCTCTTTCTCTTTTGTCTTTTGATTGGAGCATTCAATCCATTTACATTTAAGGTTATTATGGATAGGTACTTATTCATTGCCATTTTTTCATACTGGTGTTCCTCTCTCTCTCACTCATTTCCTTCCTTTTCTTAAAGCAGTCCTTTAGAATCTCTTGCAGAGTTGGTTTGGTGGAGGTGTATTCTTTTAGACTTCTTTTGTCTGAGAAGCTCCTTATTTTGCCTGTAATTTTACTTGAGAGCCTTGCTGGGTAGAGTAATCCTGGTTTCAGGCCTCTGGCTTTCATTACTTGGAATTTCTCTTGCCATTCTTTTCTGGTTGGAGGGTTTCCATTGAGAAGTCAGCTGGTAGCCTTTCTGGGGCTCACATGTATGTTACTTCCTTCTTCTCCCTTGCTGTCTTTACGATTCTCTCTTTGTCTTGGAATTTTGCCATTTTAATTATGATGTGTCTTGAAGTGGACCTTTTTGGGTTCCTCTTGATTGGGAATCTCTGTGTTTCCTGTATTTGTGTGACTTTTTCTCTCATCAAATTAGGGAAGTTGGGTCTTCTGGCCAAGATGGAAGTTGCGTCTTCTGGCCACCATGTAAGTAGACACACTGTGCCTCCTTGCACAACCAAAAGAAGGACAACAGCAATTTAAAAACAAAAACAACCAGAAGTGACAGAAAACCGAACTGTGTGGAAGTCCGACCAGCAAGGATTTAAAGAAGAAACATCCATCCAGACTGGTAGGAGGAGTGGAGACAGGCAGCTGGGTAGAGAGGACGTGCAGCAAAGTGGAGGTGGAAGACCAGGGCAGGCAAGGCTGTGGCTGGTGGACCCAGCAAAGTGGAAGATTGTGAAGTGGGGTGGGCAAGTCTGTAGCTGGCCAGCAAGGCAGCAGCTGGCTGACCAACAAGGTGGTGGCTGGTGGAGTGGGTGGTCCCAATTTCATGTATGCAAACCGGGAGGAACACCTGGGAAGTGAGACAGACCCTACAACCTAGTGTTACAGAATGGGGAAATAAAGCCTCAAACCACCAACTGAAAACACTTCTGGGGGTTGAGGCGGCAGCAGAAGAAACTCCCAGCCTCCCAGGAGAGTTTGTTGGAGAGACCCACATGGTTCTAGAATGTACACAAGCCAACCCACCTAGTAATCAGAACCAGAAAGGCCCACTTGCTTGTGGGTAGCGGGTGAAGTGACTGAAATGTGGGAGAGAGTGGAGCAAGAGCCATTTTCCCTTCTTGACCCCTTCCCCACATATAGTATCACAAAGCAGCGACGTAAATTGCCCTGCCCTGATGATCACCTAAGTCTCCATCCCATATATTTAGCAGGTGTGTTGAGATAAAAAAAATGATCCACATGAAAGAACAGATCAAAGCTCCAGAACAAATACAACTAAGTGATGAAGAGATTGTCAGCCTATCAGATGCAGAATCAAAACCCTGGTAATCAGGAGGCTTACAGGATTGCTTGAATTTGGTCACAAATTAGATGAAAAAATGAAGACAATGCTAAGTGAAATAAAGGAAAATGTACAGGTAACCAATAGTGATGGGAAGGAAACTGGGACTCAAGTCAATGGTGTGGACCAGAAGAAAGAAAGAAACATTCAACCAGAACAGAAAGAAGAAACAAGAATTCAAAAAAATGAGGAGAGGCTTAGGGACCTCAAGGCATCTTTAAATGTTCCAACATCTGAATTATAGGGGTGCCAGAAAGAGAAGAGGAAAAGCAACACATTGAAAACTTATTTGATCAAATAGTGAAGGAGAACTTACCCAATCTGGGAAAGGAAATAGATTTCCAGGGATCCAGGAAGCTCAGAGAATCCCAAAGAAGTTGGATCCAAGGAGAAACACATCAAGGCACATCATAATTACATTACCCAATATTAAAAATAAGGAGAGAATGTTAGAAGCAGCAAGAGAAAAGGGCACAGTAAACTACAAAGGAGTTCCCATCAGACTGTCAGCTGATTTCTCAAAAGAGACCTTACAGGCAAGAAGGGGTTGGTGAGAAGTATTCTGAGTAATGAACTGCAAGGCCTTACATCCAAGATTACTCTATCCAGCAAAGCTTTCATCTAGAATGGAAGGGCAGAGAAAGTGCTTCTCAGATAAGGGTGTGTTAAAAGGAGTTCATTACCACCAATCCCTTATTATATAAAATATTAAAGGGATTTATCTAAGAAAAAGAAGACAAAAATATTAACAGTAAAATGACAGCAAACTCATGGTGTTAACAACCACATGTAAAACAAAAACAAAAGCAAACAACTAGAACAGGAACAGAATCACAGAAACGGAGTTCGAGGGTTATCAACAGGGGAGTGGGAGGGGGAGAGAGGGGGAAAAGGCAAAGAGAATAAGTAGCATAAATGGTAGATAGAAAATAGACTGGGGGAGGTTAAGAATAGTGTAGGAAATGTAGAAGCAAAAGAACTTATATGTATGACCCATGGACATGAACTAAAAGGTGGGGAATATGGGTGGGAGGGGGTGTGCAGGGTAGAGGGGAATAGAGAGGGGGAATGGTACAACTGCAATAGCATAATAAATAAAATATATTTTTTAAAAAGTAAATAAAATGAAATAGGAAATTGGTACCCAATAACAAAAACTTTAACAAATGAAAAAAAGTTAGGGAAGTTTTCCATTATTACAATTTCAAACAGGTTTTCTATCCCTAGCTCTTCTCCTTCTCCTTCTGGTACCCCTATTATACAGATATTGTTATGTTTCATGTTGTCTTGTAGTTCCCTTACCACCTGTTCATTCTTTCTGAGTCTCTTTTCTTGCTCTATGTGCAAGGTTTTATCTACCTAGTCATCAAACTCACTGGTTTGATCTTCTGCTTCATCCAGCCTGCTTATAATTCCTTCTAATGTGTTTTTTATTTCTGATATTTTATTGTTTATTTCTTTCTCGTTTTTGTTTATAGTTCCTATTTTCTTTTTCATGCTGACATTGTTCTCACTCAGTTCCTTGTAGTTGTCTGTGAGCTCTTTGAGCATCTTTATAATCATTAATTTGAATCCTATATCTGAGAGTTTGGTTACTTCCATTTCATTTAGCTAGTGGGGAGTCTTCCATTCTTTTGATTGCATGTTTTTTTTTTTTTGTCTCCTCATTTTAGGTGACTCTTTTTTTTGTTTCTGTGGTTCCTGATGTTTCACTTTGTTAGCTGTCTTCGTAGGGTGAACCTCTATGATAGGAATTCTATGAGTTTCAGTGGCATGGTCTTTGATCTCCATGTCTGGACACTCTAGGTTTGCCCTTTCTCCTGTTTGTGTGGGCTCTCTTCTTGTACTTGGGTTTGTACCTTTTGGTGGTTCCTTTATTGGTGGTTTTTCTCCTCCAGTAGGTATAATGATATTTGAAGCTTCCACCTATTCTTGATGTGATCAGTGGCAGGGGGTAGGCAAAATGGATTAAGACAGCAGGAGAGTATTTTATGGGATTTAAAGTACCAGCAAGTAGAGAAAAAATTGGAGATTCTTTGGATAAGTATAGCATTAATTGTGATATTTCACCCAATTAACCACTTTTTATAAAAGGTGAAAGAGAGATAAGACTCTTGTTAGAGGGGTGGATGATTGTGAGCTGAATCAAGAAAACAGAGCAGTTGTGCAAGATTAGGTCATGAGATATGATGAGATTAAAGTACAGATACTAGAGGTAGTGTGTGAGAGAATAGAGTTAACCACAATATTAATAATGCTCAGGATTAAAGTGAAGTGGGCTAAGATCAGGGAGGGTTGCTGTGTAGTAAGTACAATTGTATGGGACAATAATTATTTACAATAGTACTGGAACAACAATAACATGACAAGAAATATAAGACTTTGTTATCTAGTATAAAAAGTACCCCATCAAGAGTTGTGTGTTATTGGAACACTGGTGAAGTGAAAGAAGGAAAATTAAAATACAATAAATGGAGAATAAGAAAAACCAGTGAAGCAATGCAATTAAGCAGGGAAATAAAATGAGGAAAACTAAACATACGGAAGAGAAATTAAAAAAAATACTAATAAAAGTAAAAAATAATTGCAAGACAATAATAATACACATACACAATAAAATGCCAGCTCTGTGGGATGGCAAAGTGACATTTGTCTTAGTTTCTCAGTTTTGGGGGTTAGCCTTGTGCTCCCAATTTTGATCTGTCTCTGGACCCTTTGTAACTCTAAGTCTTATTGTCTCACTTGGAAGAAGGAAAAAAAAAAAGAAGGGGGTGGGCGGGAAGAGAGAGCATCCAAAAAGAAAAGGGAACAAAAAGGTAATAATAAGCCTCCTGCTGACTTTAAACCTGTTCTGCTGGTCTTAGATGCCACAGGAAGAGGGGGATAGGCTTCACTTTTCTCACTTCCTCTGGTTCTGAGAGGATGGGGACCAGGTTTGGGTGGTGCTATTCAGTTTCCCCAGCCTCCTGCCTAGGTATTCTGTGAGCTGCCAGGCTCAAATCAGCCACTCAGCTGCTCACAGTGTGAGTCAATCTCCAGCGTGGAGCAGGAGACAAGCAGGGTGCACGGTTCCCCTCTACTCCTGTCTCTGGACATGCAGTGTGAGTTTAGCGGGTGCATGGTTCAACTTGGCTATTGTCTCTAGGCGCTCAATGCCAAACAGGCAGGGCACACGATTCTCCTCCACCACTCACTCTGGGCCCATGCAGCTGAAATCTCCCTTGGGCATGCCAGCCATTGCTGGAGAGTTCCTTACAAAGCAGCTGCCCACTATTCTTATCAAGTGCATGGCTTTTCATATAGCCCCACTTTTCAACCAGTCTGAAGACTATCCAAGTCAAGATCCAACTCGGCCGAACTCCTCCCTTCTCTAGGTGTTGCCCAGTACTCCAGTTTCTCTGGTGCCAATGTCTACAGTCCTAGTGGATGTGTACCACCTTTGTGTCTCCCACTTCACAACTACTTCCCCTAGTGACTTCCAGCACCCAGGTCCTTCCTAGTGCCAGGCTGCCTTCCCTGCTGGTAGGGGAGGGAGCTGGTGCTCTAACTCTCCTTCCTGTATCCTGCAGTAGGTACCAGGCCAGACACAACAGTAGCCTTGATCCTGGCGCAGATCCCAGGGCCCTTACCGTCCCAGAACATTCTTCTCACTGTCTATTTTTCAATGTTCTCTGCAATTTTTTGCCTCTAAACTTCAGGTAGGCTGGGATTCCATTGGCTGTTCACTCTGTTCCTCAGATGATCAGCTAGGTGTTCCAGCTGGGCGCAGGGAGAACTGGGCTCCACTACCACCTACCTTGCAGCCATCTTCTATCCCCTTTATGTTATAATTTTAGGGGTGTATAAATGTAACTACTCCTTAACTGTTAAGGATTTGAAATTACATTCAGCCACTTGAAGGCAACTACCAGGCTGAAGTGGACTCCAGTGAACATGAGTTTGACACCCCTATCTTAAATGATCTGAAAAACAAAACGTGGAGTTATAAACCTAAGTTATAATAATATTAGCTTTTTAAAATTAATTGAACTCAAGTTGTGTAATATTAGCTTTTTGGCTAATAATTGTTTTTGTGTAGAAAACAAAAACTGGAGTTATATACCATTGTTACAATAATATTAGCTTTTGTTATTTCCTATGTGGTAACTCATATATATATATATAGTTGCTTTTGAGTGTTCTAGTCTTCAATGTCTTGCTCCCATAGAGGAAAAGGAAAAAAAATATGGGATAAAGAAGGATACTGGCCCATTAAATACTCTGGAAATCACTTCAGTTTGAGGGGGATGGACTTGCAATAATGGGGACACATGTGACAATTGTGGCTTCCCACCTCTTAGAATCAACCTCTGAGATTAAAGCAGCAGTGATCAGAGCACAATCCTGATATTTGGAGGGCAGGGTATCTTTTGCCTACCCTGGTTCCTGCAAGGTCTGTGCAAACTGCTCCAGAAATACATGCCGATGGGCACTTAGGTTGCTTCCAGCACTTAGCTATTGTAAATTGTGCTGCTATGAACATTGGGGTGCATAGGTTATTTTGGATTGGTGTTTCAGGGTTCTTGGGATATAATCCCAGCAGTTGGATGCCTCGGGGCTGAGGGGTAGGGAATGGTTAGTTACTACTGTGTTAAGAGCTGAAATTGACAGCAATTAATCACAACTTACTGCATAAGCTTTCCCTTGGAAGTTGCAATAGACTCCAATAAGCCTTCAATGCCCAGAGTTCCAAAATATTTACATACAATGGACAGACAGCAATGCAATTGTCCATGTTGGGAGACAGAATCCTGGTGCTTCCCACTCCATCATCTTCCCCGAATGTTTGCTAAACATTTTTAACTTGTGTGAGATATTGAATTTTATCAAATCTTTCTGTGCATCTACTGATGAGCTTGATATTTCTCCTTTTGTTTATTATGTAGTAAACTATATTTCACAGTTTTTTAAAAAGTCTTTTTATTTAAATTATTTTATTGTTGTTCAATTATAGGTGTCTGCATTTTCTCCTCACTTCTCCCCCACCCCCTCCAAACCCACCTCCCTCCCTCGCTTCCACCTTCCCCCTTGGTTTGTCTATGTGTCCTTTATAATTGTTCCTGAAAACCCTTCTTCCCACTGTCCCCTCCCCCTCCCCTCTGGTTATTGTTAGATTGTTCTTAATTTCAATGACTCTGGTTATATTTTGTTTGCTTTTTTCTTTTGCTGATTATATTCCAGTTAAAGGTGGGATCATATGGTATTTGTCCCTCACCATCTGGCTTATTTCACTTAGCATAATGCTCTCCAGTTCCATCTATGCTGTTGCAAAGTGTAGAAGCTTCTTCTTTCTTTCTGCTGCACAGAATTCCATTGTGTAAATGTGCCATAGTTTTTTGATCTAGTCATTTGCCGATGGGCACTTAGGTTGCTTCCAGCACTTAGCTATTGTAAATTGTGCTGCTATGAACATTGGGGTGCATAGGTTATTTTGGATTGGTGTTTCAGGGTTCTTAGGATACAATCCCAGCAGTGGAATTACTGGGTCAAAAGGCAGTTCCATTTCTAGTTTTCTGAGGAAATTCCATACTGTTTTCCACAGTGGCTGCACCAGTCTGCATTCCCACCAACAATGCATGAGGGTCCCCTTTTCTCTGCATCCTCTCCAACACTTGTTTCTTGATTTGTTTATTTTGGCCATTCTGACTGGTATGAGGTGGTATCTCATTGTGGTTTTAATTTGCATCTCTCTGATCACTAGTGATGCTGAGCATCTTTTCATGTGTCTCTGAGCCCTCTTTATGTCCTCCTTGCAGAAGTGTCTGTTCAAGTCTTTTGCCCATTTTATAATTGTTATTTTTTGTTGTCTTGGAGTGGAGTCTTGTGAGTTCTTTATATATTTTAAAGATCAAGCCCTTGTCCGAGGTGTCATTGGCAAAATATGTTTTACCATATGGTTGGCTCTGTTTTCATTTTAATGCTGTTTTTTCTAGCCATGCAGAAGCTTTTTAATTTGATGAGGTCCCATTTGTTTATTTCTTCCTTTATGTGTCTTGCTTTAGGGGACATATCCCTGAAGATGTTGCTGCATGGAATGCCTGAGAATTTACTGCTAATGTTTTCCTCTAGGACTTTTATGGTATCATGACTTATATTTAAGTCTTTTGTCCACCTGGAATTTATTTTTGTGTATGGTATAAGTTGGTGCTTGAATCTCATTTCTTTTGCATGTAGCTGTCCAGATCTCCCAACACCATTTGTTGAACAGGTTATTTTTGCTCCATTTTATACTTCTTCCTTTGTCAAATATTAGTTGACCATGGAGACTTGGGTTCATTTCTGGCCTCTCTATTCTCTTCCATTGGTCTATGTGCCTGTTTTTATGCAGTGCCAGGCTGTGTTGATTACAGTAGCCTTGCAATACAGTTTGATATCAGGTATTGTGATCCCTCCTGCTTTGTGCTTCTTCTCAAAATTGCTGCAGGTATTCAGGGTAATTTATGGTTCCATATAAATTTCTGAAATGTTTGTTCTATACCTGTGAAATATGTCATGGGTATTTTAATAGGGATTGCATCAAATCTATTAGTCATTTTGTGTAGTATGGCCATTTTGATGATGTTAATTCTTCTAATCCATTAGCATGGTACATGCTTCCATTTGTTTGTGTCTTCCTTAATTCCTTTCTTCAGTGTTGTATAGTTTTCTTTCTTTTTTTCTTTTCTTTTCTTTCTTTCTTTCTTTCTCTCTTCCTTTCTTTCCTTATTTATTTTTTTTGAGAGGTCTCATAGTTCTCTTTTATTTATTTTTTTGAGTCTTTTATTTTAATTGTTTTTCAGTACAGTTTTCTGTCTTTTACCCCCATCCCAGGCCACCCCCCAGTGCTCCCCACCTCCCTCCCCTTTCCACCCCCCTTAGTTTTTGTCCATGTGTCCTTTATACTTGTTCCTATAATCCCCTCCCTTTTTCCCTGAAATCCCCTCCCCTCTCCCCTCTGGATACTGTCATCCCCTTTTCTATTTCAATGCCTTTGGCTATATTTTGCTTGCTTGTTTGTTTAGTTGCTTAAGTTCCTGTTAAATGTGAGATCATATGGTATTTGTCATTTACTGCCTGGCTTATTTCACTTAGCATAATGCTTTCCAGTTCCATCCATTCTGTTGCATAGGGTAGGAGCTCCTTCTTTCTTTCTGGCACATAGAATTCCATTGTGTATATGTACCATAGTTTTTTGATCCATTCATTTACTGATGGGCACCTAGGTTGCTTCCAATACTTGGCTATTGTAAATTGTGCTGCTATGAACATTGTTGAGGTGCATAGGTTCTTTTGGAATGGTGTTTCAGGGTTCTTGGGATATAATACTAGCAGTGGAATTGTTGGGTCAAAAGGCAGTTCCATTTTTAGTTTTCTTAGAAAATTCCATACTGTTTTTCATAGTGGTTGTACCAGTCTGCAATCCCACCAACAGTGAACTAGGGTCCCCTTTTCTCCACAACCTCTCCAAAACTTGTTGTTTGTTGCTTTGTTGATGATGGCCATTCTTACCAGTGTCAAGTGGTATCTCATTGTGGTTTTAATTTGCATTTCTCTGATGGCTAGCGATATTGAGCATCTTTTCATGTGTCTCTGAATCCTCTGTATGTCCTCCTTGGAGAAATGCCTGTCCAAGTCCTTTGCCCATTTTTTAATTGAGTTGCTTGTCTTCTTGGAGTGGAGTCATGTAAGTTCTTTGTGTATTTTGGAGATTAAACCCTTGTCTGAGGTATCATTGGCAAATATGTTTTCCCATATAGTTGGGTCTCTTTTTATTTTAATGCTGTTTTCTTTAGCTGTGCAGAAGCTTTTTATTTTGATGAGATCCCATTTGTTTATTCTTTCCTTTATATCCCTTTCTCTGGGGGACATATCTGTAAAAATGTTGCTGTGTGAGATATCTGAGATTTTCCTGCCTATGTTCTCCTCTAGGATTTTAATGGTGTCATGGCTTATATTTAAGTCTTTAACCATCTTGAATTTATTTTTGTGTATGGTGTAAGTTGGTGCTCAAGTTTCATTTTTTTGCACGTAGCTGTCCAGTTCTCCCAACACCATTTGTTGAAGAGACTATTTTTACTCCATTTTATGGTGTTGCCCCTTTTGTCGAATATTAACTGACTGTAGTGACTTGGGTTTATTTCTGGGCTCTCTGTTCTGTTCCATTGGTCTATATGCCTGTTTTTATGCCAGTACCAGGCTGTTTTGATTACAGTGGCCTTGTAATACAGTTTGGTATCAGGTATTTGTTGTGATCCCTCCTACATTGTTTTTCTTCCTCAAAATTGCAGCTGCTATTCGGGGTCATTTATGGTTCCATATAAACTTTTGAAGTGTTTGTTCTATGTCTGTGAAATATGCCATTGGTACTTTGATAGGTATTGCATTGAATCTGTATATTTCTTTGGGTAATATGGACATTTTGATGATGTTAATTCTTCCAATCCATGAACCCGGTATATGTTTCCATTTGTTTGTGTCTTCCTCTATTTCATTCTTCAGTGTTGTGTAGTTTTCTGTATACAGGTCTTTTATGTCCTTGGTTAGGTTTATTCCTAGGTATTTTATTTTTCATTTTGCTATATCGAATGGGATTTATTTCTTGATTTCTGCTTCTGCTGTTTCATTGTTGGTATACAAAAATGCCTTTGATTTATGGATATTGACTTTGTATCCTGCTGTTTTGCCAAATTCATTTATTAGGTTGAGCAGTTTTGGGGTAGAGTCTATAGAATTTT
>PVKM010050691.1:0-10651 GCA_004027735.1 Carollia perspicillata
AATGCTCCTGCTCTGGCTTCATACTTTCTGCCTCAGTTCCCCCACTTGGAATAATAGCCCCTTTATCTTCACTTAAATAGACACTGCTAGTCCTTCTGGCCGAGCTATCTCTGTGCCCCCTAGAAGTCTTTCTTCCAGAGTCCTGCTGCTGCCACTCCTTTGGCATGAGTTCCATGATGCGGGGATGTCTGCTCCCTGCAGTCTGTCCTGGATTTCCCATTTCTGCTGTTTCTCACCAAGCAGCCTGGATGCCCTGATCCCAGGTAACCACAGTGGCTGCCTCTGACGTTCCTCCCCCTGGCTTTGCTCCTCTCGGGAATTCAGTCCCCTGTTTTCCTCACACCCCACACTTTCAGGTCCATTATACAGAGCTGTGCAGTTGATCTTATTCTTCTGGACTCCCCAGCCCCTGGCCCCGGACCTGCAGGTGGTGGCTGTGAACTCTGTATCCGCGCTTCCCGATCTGCTCTCTCTGATTAACTGCAGCCCTGTGTAAGTTCCTTTGCCTCAATGAGCCTCGGTTTTCTATCTGAGAGTGACAGTGAGAACAATGCCTGCCTCCTGGGTGGTTGTGCTCAAAACTGTGGCCACGAGAAGCAGCGAGTGGCCTCCCATCCTGTGGGTCAGCAGATACGCGTGGGGATGATCAAGGTCCACAGCGTAAGCAGGCCGTTCTCCCGGCTCCTCTGACCTGCTTTGCCACGATCTGAATTCCATTCCAGCCAGTGGCCTCCCCTCACCTATCTGTCATCCCCAGGGCCACAGGGGATCCTATGGGCTCCTGGAATATAACCCGCCCTCTTCCCCTCATGCGTGTTATTCAGCTCCACCTGACCAGGCCGGGTGGCCAACCCCAGGGCCGGTGTGCCCAGCACTGTCCCCACACAGATTACATATCATGCGGCAGCATTTGCCACCTCACCAAGAGGACTCCAGGTTTCTCCCCACCGCATGGGCCCGTGGTTGTTGCCTCCATGCCTAGCTTTGGGGAGTCCCAGCCCTTCGGTTCTCGGGCCTGCCCTCCTCTTCATGGCCCTCCCAACCATCTTTTGGCAGCCGACTGTTAGAGACCCAGCATCCGTGCCTATCTCTCTCCTCCCTCTGGACTTTCTTCCCTTTCTTTCCAACTCTTTCTTTGAACTGGAACTGTCAACTTACGATTCCTGCCCGTTTGGGGAGAAATGGGGGAGGGAATCGGAATGCCCATCATGCGTGAGCTGGATTCTCTGCAGACAATTTCTTATTGCAGACGACAGCTCAGCAAGCAGGCCTCATTAGCTCCCTTCCAGGAGATGAGGCCGAGACACAGTGAGGCTGCATGGCAGCCCGCAGTCCCACAGCTAAGGAGCCATGCAGCGAGGGCCCCATGCCCCACAGTGCCAGGTGCCCGGGGTGGGGGCAGAGATAAAGGAGGGTCTTTGGGCACCAACGTCCCCCAACTTCAGAGGCATCTGCCTCGGAGCCTTTAAACCTGCTGGCTGCTTTCTGCTCTTTTCCATACCCTCCCACCAGCCCCCACATCTTACCTGAAGTAGGAAATGACTTTAGCAAAGTTGATGATGCCTTTGAACATGTAGGTTGACATGTCAGCCATGTGAGGCAGCAGGGAAAAGATTTCCTTCCCGCTGGCTGCCGCGGGGGGTTTGTAGTTCCAGATGCTGCCGTCCTCCCCCCGCAGCTTCAGAGAGACGTTCAGGGAGCACAGATCTTCTCTAATCTGGCTCCACTTGGTAGCTTCTTCCACCGATGGAGTCTGCAGAGGCTCCGGGATCTCATGGCCGCTGCCAAGCACCTCCGGCAGCTGGAACAGAGGGGGGAGGGGGAGAAAGGAGAGGACAGACGGCATGTATTCTCCCAGACAAGTTCCCGCACAGGCCCCTGATGGGCACCCACAGCAACAGGCGTGAGAGGATGCGCAACTGCAGGTGTGCACACACGCACGCACACACACACAGCACTTGCTGCTTCTCTCTGGGCTCCTATCAGGTGGTGCCCTTTCTGGATCTGTGAATTAATGTTCCCTCTCATCCCTGCCTGTTCAGACACGGGTTTGCTCCCTGCCCCGGGGAAGGCGAGGGGACCTATACCCATGGATGTGTCCCAAGCCTCCCTGACCTTGCCCTTGGGAGACTCAGAGAGAAAGGTCTGGGGTCTGCATATGGAAAGAACAGATCTCTGGGGCCGCTGGCTACCGGTTCTCTGCACTGGGTAGGTCTCAAATACTGTGCGCATGGCGGGGTTGGGAGAAGGCCACAGGTGTCAGAGGTAGCTGACAGTGCGGAGATCACTGATGTCTCTTGAATCAGTAAGACCAGTTCACACCTGTCACACCCTCACTAGGCCCTGCCCCTGTTTTCCTAAGGTCCTGAGTGCCAGCAACTCTGGGGCAACCCAGTAGCCAAGGCTCCCTGTATGGCTCAGACCCAAATCCCACCTGCTCTGGAAGGAGAAAGCAAAGATTCTCAAACCGGAGTGGGTGCCAGAATCGTTTGAGGGGGGCCTCGTCAAAATACAGACTGCCGGGCCTGCCCTCAGAGTTTCTGGTTAGGAGGTCTGGGGCCACCTGAGACTCTGCATTTCTGACAGGTTCTGACAAATTCCCAGGTACCACTGCTGCTGGTGTCCAGGGCCACTCTTTCAGGGTCCCTGGGGATAGACTGGGGGTTGTGGGGAGCTGGCATGGCTGCTGAGCCCACTCTAAAACCTCATACCCGGAAATCCCTGAAATGGGAGAAGGTGGTGTCGAAGGTTTTCAGCTGCGCCTCCATCAGCTCCCTGATCATAGTCCGCTGCTCTTCGGTCAGACCCTTGGCTCCCGGGGGCTGCGTCCCAATCCGTTCTCGCTTCCTCCTCCTGATCAAGGCCCGCCTCTGCTCCACGGCTGCGTCAGACATGATCACTGCGGGGACAGCCAGGTGCAGGGTCAGGTGCCTGCGAGGAGCTGGGCCACCCTTCTCAATCCCACGGGCAGCAGCAAGGGCAGTGCCGTCTGCAAGGGGCCCACTCTTCTCTGGACTGATGAAGACCATGGGCTCCTCTGGAGGGACACCGAGGTGACGACAGAGCGAATAGTGCCGCTGGTGTGCTCCCCGTGGCTGTGGGGTTTGTGACAACTTTGTGGAACAGTTGTGGGAAAAAGCGTGGGCTTCAGAATCGAAAGTTGCTAGACGTGAAGGGCAGCGGTGACCTCGAGCAAACTCCTTAACCCCTCCTGCCTTCAGTTTCCTTCTTTGTAGTCTGGAGCGACAGCCTCAACTCCAACCACTGAGCTCCTACTGCTGTCACAATGGGGCCGTGCATGGGAAGCGCCTAATGTGGCTCCTGGCTGTATTGCATAGGATGTATATACATACACACACGGGTGTGCATAAACATATATACGTATGAATATACATAGTGGTGAGCAAGAACAGATTTACAGTTCTATTAATACCACAATAATAAATGAGAATACAAGAATATACCCTGCGATCTGCGCACTCACGACTGTAAACCTACTTTGGCTAACCCTGTATATTCACGCAGACACACCCTGGAATTGGTGAGTGTCCAGGAAGTGCCACCGGAGAGCATACATTCCTGTCTAGCACTCCAGACACTAACAAGAGTCCTCAGAGTCCACCCAGTTCTCTGGGTCCCCAAGCTCTTGGAAAACTGGGGCCACTGCTTAGCAGGAAATATCAACCCAACCACTTCCTAAGTAGCCTGGAGCTTTAGGGTCTCCTGTGGCTTTCGGGAGCCCACTTGTGTGTGCAAAGTGAAGCCGTGGGTGTTCTTGGGGGGAACAACAGGGAGAGCGGCCGGTCTACAGGGAAGGCTCTCTGCTCACGTGCCCAGTCTGGGATCGATGGAGACTAATATGTGCTGGACGCTTCCGGTCTTTCCCCCGTGAACTTTCATCTCAGAATGACTCGGGAGTACAATTATTCCAAAGCGTGACAGGCAGAATGAAGAAGCATCCCGTGTCACCTGTCTGCAGACAGCTCCTCTGCAGGATACGCTATCCGGGACAACCAATGGGCACTAGCCTCGGACAGGCTGGGGGTCATATCACACCATGTGTCTCTGGCCTCCCTCTCCCCAATTCACTTCCCCCAATTCTGCTAAAACACCATAAGGACAATTTTAAAGGGGACAGAAAGAATTACAGGGGCACCTCGGAGGGGAGAGGGGCATGACTCTGGTCCGAGACCCTCTCACACTCAGAGCAGAGGATCAATTTACCCTCCATCCGTCACATCCCTGGATGGACCGCAGTGGTGCCCACTGCAAGCTCTGCTCCATGTGCCTGCCTGTTGCACACAGGCCACAGCTGCCACAAGCACCTGTGCACACGCGCACACATTCCTGCGCACATCCACACACCTGTGCACACACATCCCCCAGGCCCATTCCTGCTGGGCCTCAGGCTCCCAGTGCCCGCGCACCCACCCCCACGCCCGCTCGGGGCACATCCCGCTGCTCACTCTCCTTCTTCATGCCGCTCTCCAGGCACTTGCGCAAGCGGCAGGCCTGGCATTGCCGCCTAGTCCTCTGGGTGATCTCACAGGTGCCCTTCCGGAAGGGGCACCTCAGCCGGGCGTTCCGTTTCATGGCCCTCCTGTGCGAGAACAGAGAACAAAAGCTAGGCCCTGGAGAACAGGCCAGGGAGCTCCAGGCTGCACCCCTCTTTCTCCCCGTCCTGTCCCAATATCAGCGACACTAGCCACACCCTCTGTGGGCCTGCCTTTGCCTCTGATTTGGGTCAGATTTATAGGAAAGGAGAGGAGGGGGCTTTTCAGTCTTCTGCCTGGGCTGGGCTTTCCTCAAGGACCAGAGGTTGCTGGAGGAGGGAAGCAGGTGAAAATCTTTCCTGCTATGTCCACACTGTGCTTTCGACACGCCCTCGTGACAGCCCTGAGCCACTGTCTGGGATGCTTCTGCTCCAGGCCCCAGGCCCAGGTCCCTCCCACACCCTCGAACACTTCTCTTCTGTCCTTGTTCCTGGGCACCCCAGAGGAGGACCTTGGCGGTGTTTCTGTGGAGGTGGCCTCCTCCTGGATTTCCCCTTCTTAGACAAGGGAGCCGGAAGAAACCTGATCCCAGAAGCCTAAGAAACATAAGAAGCACCCACTCTAGATTCAGGGGTCAGAGGCGGCTAGAGGAAGGGTAACTGTTAGGAGGCTTTCTACCCCACTGGGCAGTGGCTTCCCCATCGGAAATTTGCCTTTCCCGGATTGGCCTCATGGAGCAAAGAAGCTCACAGCCCTGTGATAGTGAAGTGTGTGGTTAATGCAGCCACTTGTCCTTGCATGGCTGTGCCAGATAAGGGGGTGATGGGGTCGATGCCCTTCAGAGGCCCCAGCACAGCCGCCCTCTCCCCACGGCCCAGGCATCCTGAACCTCCCACCAAGGACCTAGCTGCTGGGCTGTAAATTCATCCTCCTACCCATCGCAGCAGAATAGAAAGAAAAAAATCCTTCCCTGGCCCTAGCTTCTGGTTCTGGTCCCGCGGCGTGGAAAATGAGGGAAAGCTGGTGAGGAACATGAGGACAAGCTGAGCCCAGGGGCTGAACCTGGAGGCTGAGCCACACTCAGAATCAGGTGACCCACAGGTCAGGCCAGTGACTAGCCGGGGGGCAGGTGCTTCACAGGCAGCTCCCCCTCTCTTTTGCCTCCCCTGCTGCTCTGGGTAAAAGACCCCCGATCCTACTCCAGAACACCCAGAAAGGTAGAGAGGGGAAGGCATCAGGTTTGTTAACAGTATGCTATGGGTCAGGTACTGGGCTAGGTATTTCGCAGAGATTCAGAGATTTAGTTCTCATGACTCTAGAAAATACACTGTGTCACCTGCCTGGAGCAGATGCAGAAGCAGAGTCAAAGATACATCGCCACGCCAGCTGTCCTTCAGGTAAAGGACGAGCTAAAATTTGAATCTGTGTCTGCCTGACGCCAGAACGCAAGCTTGTCCCACTACGTGTGCTCTCTCACTCTGGGGGTCCCAGGACAGGCTGGGAGAGCAGAGGGCCCCACACACCCCAAGGCTCTCCACGCAGATGCTACAGGCAGCATCAGATCCGGCTCAGGGGCCCACCCTCCTCCGCGTGGCCCTGTTGGCACACGCCTATCTCAGGGACACTCTTCTGTGAGTGACCAGTTCAGGAGGAGCCCGGTGCCCAGCTCCAGCCAATGTGGAATGAGGGGGCCTTCTGTGAAAGGTTCCCTTGCTCTCCTGGAGAGGAAGAGACGGGCCTTCCTGTTCCCAGGCTGGACGCTGTGGTTACTGCCCGCGGCCCAGGCACTGCAAGTCAGACTGTGCTCTGACTGAGCTCAGGCTGAGGTCAGAGCCCTCGTGTTGGGTGGCAGAAAAGAAAAACGGGAAGAACTGAGCTGATGATCACACCAACCTGAATTTGGCCTCTGGACTTGTAGTTATGAGAGGTACCATATTTTCCTTATTGATAAACCCCTTTGAGTGGAGGATTCTGTCACCTGTAACTGAATGCAGCCTAACACCGTGGCTGGTCTGACCTCTGTTATAATCCACACGACATGCATGTTTTCCCACCAGAACACGGGTTTCTCAGAACGCCCTAGGCTCACCTAACCCCGTGGAGACCTGAGAATAGCTCAAGCAGTCCACAGCAGGGGGTTTTCACTGGGGGGTGGGGGGTGGGCAGGGGGACATTGGCCTGCTGCAGTGCCTCTCTGGGCTGATGCCCGCCTGAAAGTCCTCCGGTGGGTCCAGCCCCCCACCCATGAAATGCTGATGGCAGCCCTTCTCTGGGACTCCAGGCTCTAGAGTCTAGAACAGAGTGTGGGGGCCCTTGCTCTAGGGTTTGTTTCCATTTCCTTGTCCAGCCTCCAGAAAAAGCTCTTCAGAGGACTCCATCGGGCTGGTGTCCTGACAGTGCACGAGGGTCCCGAGTGTGACCCCGGAGGTAGGACCTGCCCTCAGCCCGCGCAGCCCGCCCTGAGGGCCGGCTGGGGGAGAGCCCTTCCTCACACTCCCCTTCCTCACCCCACCTCCTTCCCTGGTCCCCTTCTGCTCCCCCCGTCCCAGCCTGCCCGGAGCTCCGCTCTTTCTTCGGCTGGGCACCGCGAGCCCTTCTGCCTGGGCCTGTGTCTGTGAGCTGGGACTTTTCAGCCTATCATTTTTGGGCCTCCCATTTGCCTGTTTCTAGGTTGTCACATTCTTCATTTATTTGATGCCATTCTTACTTGAAAAACACACTCTAAGACTGATTTGAAAACTTGCATTTTGGATTTTCAAATTCCTTCTTCTTTTACATAAAGACTGGATTTCTATTTTATTCAGAACATGTGGAGAAACAAAGGGTATCTTAACAGAAGAAGATCTTCCTCAGGTAGGAAAACAGAAGATGAGAATTTCTCTGAGGTGTAAATGGCTCTCCTGAGACTAATTATGAGCCTAATGGGCCACTGGCCCTCACTCTGGACCCAGGAGACAAGTCAAGCGGAGGCCCTGGTGTCCAGGGGGCTGACGGCAGAACCCCAGTTAGCTGTGACCCCGTGCGTCAGGGGCGGCTCATGGGGGAAGGTTGACAGGTCACTCTACCTGAAGAAGCCCTTGCATCCTTCACACGTCATGACATTGAAGTGGTAGCCAGTGGCCTTGTCCCCACATACACGGCAGATTTGAGGCTCCCCACCTCCCTCCTCTGGGTCGATGGCGGGCTTTCCGGGAGTGGGGTCTGCTGCTCCGTCGTGCCCAAGGTCATTGTGGTTCCAGCTCTCTTCAGGTCTCACCTCCAGGTTGGCTTCCGGCCCTCTGGGACTAGAAGGAAAATAACGACGGGCGTTGAAGGGGCTGGACGGGCTTGTGCCGAGGCTGTCCCCACTGTGTGCCACTCACGTTTGGTTCTGTGGACCCAAGAGCTGACCCGTCAAGGAAGGAACTGGGGTGGGATTGGAGTTGTTATGAAGGCAGATGCAACCGTGTCAGTGTATGTACAATAATAGGGCCTGGAGTAAAACTCATGGACAACAACGTGGAAGAGAGAAGGCGAAGAGGAAGAAAGAAGAAGGAAAAACAGAAGGCTACCTGGGTGGGACTGTAGATGTAATTCTTGAACAGACTGAGATTAGGGGAACATGAACAGGTCAAAGGCCAGAACAGGGGCCATCATGGGACACGCCACTTGTTCATGATGGTTTCTGGGGCTGGGAAGACCTGGGGAGGGGTGTCTCTGAGGGGTGCTGTGGCCCAGGCTCCCAGAGGGAGCTGGAATGGCTGAGGAGAAAGAGGGTTTTCGAGTGGGTAACTGACCAGATGGGGAGAAAGATGGAGAGGAGCCAGGCTCGCGGTGCAGGAGAAAATGGCCCAGACCCCCGAGAAGCCAGGGCAAAGGTGGACAGTCAAAGAACTTGGGTCCGTTAACAGAGCTTCACACAAGGTGTCCACCCAGGCAACTTTCACCCTGAGAGAGTAACTTGTCTTCCACTCGGGATGGGCACTGGGAGTGAGGAGCAAAAATTGGGACCTGCCTCTTCACTACCGTGCCCGAAAGTCTCCCTAGGTATTGATGGCTGAGGGCCACCACGCCTCAGATGACATTGCCTTTTCTAAGACCAAAATAAAATTTTAGTAAAATTTCAACATCTAAATTTCCATTTCTGATAGCATGGCAGATGAAAAGGATGAATTAGAAATTAACCTGTCCCCTGCCCCTGCCCCTCTAGAAAACTGCAAATAAAATAGGCTGACAGTGAACTTGAACTGAACAGGGATGGTGGTGGATGTTAAGCAGACTTATTGTGGTGATCACTTTGCAACATAAGCAATTATCAAATCATAACGTTGTCTACCTGAAACTAACGTAATATTATATGTAAACTATACCTCGATAAATAATAAACACAATTTTTGAAAAAGGGGATAGAGGCAGATGCTAAAATGGTAACTAACAGTTAATGAAACTCACAGTGTTCTGGGTCCTTTGCAAAAGGTAACTATTATAACATTTATCATTTCACTCACAAACATCATTGAGCATCTATCGCACACCAGGTACTGCTATGTTGGCCCCTCTTCATGTTTTACAAAAGCTGAAAATCATTCATTTGGCAGAAACCCAGGGCCTGCCGTCAACCCCTCCAACTGCGCAGTTACAAAGAGGTCCAAAATCAAAGGTGGTCACAGGAAGAGAAGATTGTATGCACAAGGTACTGTTTCAGAGTGCACATTGGAGGAAAACACGCTGCCTTCGGCTTTCCCCCTTATGCAAGAGCCATTAGGGAGCAGAATCTGGGGCTGTGGAGACGGCTGGCAGAAATTCTGCCTGTAAATGCCCAACTTTGGACAAAGGAAGAGTGAGATGCCGTTCCCTGGAAGGGAAGCAATATGTAACTACAGCGAGACGTGGGGGTCACAGAGCTCAGTAGATGATACACACCAAGAAGATGATAGAAATGTCTCCTAAGGGACAGAGAAGAGACATCTATTTCAACCATGTCTGATTAATACATTCTCCAATTCCTCAATGTGGAGGTACTAGAATTAATGCCAGAATCCCATTCCCTAGCGTTGGTATAACTTTTACTTTGTTTTGCCTAAGTTTTCTGTTAAATATACAGACACTGGTGCATTCCATGGTCCATTCTCTCATATCATTATGAAGCCCAGGTGGAGAGCCCTGACAACTGTTCTTTAAAGGTGGTCCCCAATGAACCTCACCTCCTGGGAGTCTTGCCCTCAGGCAGTCCCCTCCCGTGATGAATCTGCAATGGTCTGTGACTTGTTTTAAGCAATGGAATGTGGGGAAGTGACGCTGTTGGTTCTGGGCCTGAACCCGAAAAAGGCCTGGTAGCTTCTGCTCTTGCCCTATGGGGAGCCCTACACCACCATGTGAGAAAGTCTGGCTCCCCTACCAGAGTGACCCCGCAATGAATCCATGTGAAGAGAGAGCCCCTGAGACGACACAGAGGAGAGAGACCCAGCTGCTCCAGGCTTCCAGCCATGCCCACCAAGCTCTGGACACGTCAGGGAGCCCTCCTGGATGTCCCAGCCCAGGTAAGCATCCAGCTGATGCCATGTGAGGCAGAAGGGCTCCCAACTAAGCCCTGGGAACACACTGAATCATGAAGAAAAGAAAATGGTGGTTGGTGTAATCCAGTAAGTTTTGGAGAGGTTTGTTCCATGGCAAGAAATAATGGAAAAAGAACCCCTGGAATTTAGTTAGCAACAGATGGGAACTGGGATGTTCTGATCCTGTGGCATTCTGACATCAGTCCTCCTCATGGAAGGGCACCCTGTGGGCAGGAAAATGGCAGCGACCAGGTGACTGGTATGTGCCAGCCACGTCTCTCTTACGTGTGAATGTCATGACCAATTAGGCCTGCAGATCCAATGGACTCCAGCTGTGTTTACTCTTACTCAGTGAGAGGCTTGCACCTGTTCCTCACTGTGCTTGGTGTTCTGGGAAATTGCCAGTAGGGGCTTGACAAGACCACCTCATGTATTCCTAGAAAGTGAAATCCTTCTGTGAGGCCTTCGCAAAAATAACTAATGGTAAAACCCAGTATTGAGTCTGAAGACCAAAGATAGAATATAGTCTCAGCAAGGAAGAGCCATTAATAAAAGAATGAATGGATGGAGGGATGTAGTTTTGTGCATGACTGAGCCTTGCCCAAGTGAGCACACAACCTCACC
>PVKM010050692.1:0-10651 GCA_004027735.1 Carollia perspicillata
CCCTGGGCCGTCACACACTTCACAGCCAAATTCACACAAACAGCCATTTTGAACAAGTATTTTCCCACTCCCGACCACTTCCCCCTCAAAAGCAGGAAGACGGTCTGTTCCTTTTTTCTCACAGCTGGCCGCAGATACTGCCCGGAGGAAACAGAATAAAAACCCGCACTCCCAGCGTCATTGTCCACAGACTGATTTCTTAGGACGTATGAGCTCGTAGGGACACGTGAAAACTACACCAGACACGTGTTACATAACGGTCCCCCCTTCCCGTTTAGGCCGGTGCGTTCCTGCTGCTTGACACAGCAGTCCCGAGATGACCCACGGCACGCTGGGGAGAAGGGGCAGCTCCGAAGCATCGGGAATTCGTACCGCCATTCTGACTAAGAAAAATTCTTCCCTTTGTTGTCCGCTGTTCCGTTGGGAAAGGGGTCGTGTGATGTCATGCACAAAGAAACAACAACAAAGGAGGACTGACAGCACCACGATAGGCGTTGCCACCAGGAGTTCGTACTTTCTACGTGTCAACCGTCTACTCTGTGGTTCCTGTGAGGTGCATGCTCAAATGCTCGCCATTCACGGAGGAGGAAGCGCAGGCACAGAGAGGCCGAGTGACTTTTCCAGAGATGCACAGGAAGGGATGGGGCTGGGACTTCACCCCGGGAAGCTTCCTTATGAAAGGCAGCCATCTCAACCGATCCCAACACTACCTAGTAATTCGTACTACCTATCAAGGTCACGGAGCCCGTTCTGGCTTCAGAGGGAGGCTACAGGTGTCTAGTACCCAGGTAAGGTGTCATCTGTTTCAGGGTGCCCATCCTTTTGGCATCTCTGGACCACACTGGGAGAAGAAGTATTGTCTTGGACCACACATTAAATACACAAACACTAACAAAAACCGATGAGCAAAAAAAAGGTTTTAAGTAAATTTACATTTTTGCGTTGGGCCTCATTCATAGCCATCCTGGGCCGCGTGTGGCTTTCGGAATGCGGGTGGGACCCCCCCCATGTGTTAGACATAGCTGCTGACCAGAGCCCCCTCCACCGTTTCCCGAAGCTTGCCAGGCCGCCCAGTCACTCAGGCTCAGGGTGCCACACACCCGCCTCTGCCCTTGATGCCTCCCGGGAAGTGGAAGCTTATTTCATTAGATGAAGGAAATTTGCCCTGAAAGGACTCCTCAGAACTCTAGTTTTTAAAGAAAGAGAAAAAGTTCAAGGCCATTATTATTCAAATTCGGCGAGGCACAGAGGAAGCAGGTGTACTCAGCAGGGCTCGGGGCTGGGAGCTCAGACCTGCAGGGAGTTGGGAGAGCCCTTTGGCCCTGCCCGCGGGCCGTCTGCATTCCGCAGGGCAGGGGTCGCAGGCTCAGGAGGGCCTGGCCTTGGCCCCGTGCGGAGACCTGGGGTGTGGGCCCAGACCCTCTGATGGTGGGTGGCTCGAGCTCCGGCTGGGGACCATGGAAATTCAGCGCCCCCTCCTGCTGTGACTGTACAAGGGACACAGGGCGGCGTAGTTACAGCAACTGACAAGAGGACCGTGGGGTCCAGAATGTGGGCTTGACCTTGACCTGAAGTCTGTGGAGCTAAGGAAGAGGCTCCAGTTTTCCTGGGTCCCGTGCAAACATCTCGATGACAGTGACAGAGGCAGGCGTGTGGAAGGGACAGAAACCCAGAGACATCTGTCTGTGAGGCTGTCCCAGGAAAGGACCAGGTGGACCTGGCCAGGGCGGGCAAAGCCATCGGTGAGTCTGGAGGTGAAAAGGGCGGGCGTGTCCAGACTACAGAGAGGGCGACCTCCTGGGGCTTTGGGCTTTCTCAGTTCCGTTCCCTCTCTTCTCTCTCTGTTCATCCTCGTCCAGCCCTCTCATTGCCACCAGAAAAACTGCTCCTGTTTAGGACATGCTAGTGTAAAATATGCATTGATGTTGATGTCTAGACTAACGGGCACACCTGTTTATGTTTTTGTGTACTTATCTAACCGCACAGCTCCTAGAAAATTCCTCGTCAGAAATGAGTCTGGACTCAAATGGTTTGGGATCAAAGCTCGGCTCTGCCTGCGATTGACTGTGTGACCTTGAACGCCTCACCCAGTTGCTCTGGCCTCCCGGTCTCTGTAAGACGCAGGCAGGAAGTGCACACACACGCAGGGTCACCGCGAGATGCAGCACCCGGCACGTTTCCACTGCCGAACGCTGTGGGTAATGGTGGTGAGCACGCCTGGCGAGGTTGGAATTGTCAGCCCACCCAGTGCAGCAGGAGGGGAGTGTTGCCCACCCCTGGCTACTTTGACGCCGAGGCTGCTGGTGTTCGGTGCGATATGAAAAGCTGGCCAGTGGGTGGGACACGGTGGCCCCTCAAAGGCCGCCGTTTGGAGGATGGGTGCGCGCTGAGTGAAGGAAGCGGGTCGTGGACTGCGGCGTCCTGTCCGGGACGGTCCGGGGCAGGCACTGGGGAGGAGTGCAGGAGCACAGCGGGCCGCGCGGAGAACGGGTGAGGCAGTGCGGGCGTTTTCCTGAGGACACGCGGCCGTGTGAGGACACAAGGCCGACATTCAAATGCACCAATTGCATGGAGATCTGGGTGCAGTCTGTGCTCCTTTGCACGGGAAGGACTGGCCCAGGCGGCTTAAGGCAAGGGTCCTCCTAGTGTGTTCTGGAGACTCAAGGAGCTTCCCTGAGCAGCTTTCAAGGTGTCTTCAAGGTCAAAACTGCTTTAACAACAATGTTAAGATATCATTTGCGCCCTGGCTGGTGTGGCTCCGTGGACTGAGCACGGGCCTGTGAAGCAAAGGGTCGCCAGTTCGATGCCCAGGCAGGGCACAGGCCTGGGTTGCAGGCCAGGTCCCCAGTAGGGGACACATGAGAGGCAACCACACATTGATGTTTCTCTCGCTCTCTTTCTCCCTCCCTCCCCCTCTCTAAAAATAAATAAATAAATAAAATACATATTTTTAAAAAGGCATCATTGGATTTTTTCTCTCTCACTGGTGGGCAGGGAGGTTTCCAGAGGTCGTGTGACACACGCTATCACAACAGACAGATGTGAAAGTGCATGTGAGCGTTCAGCTTTCTTCTACTCAGACAGAGAGTGAAGAGAGGTGTGTGAACATAAACCAGTGTCTCTGCTCTTTCTAAATATTTTTAACTCTGTGGTGGCCTTTCGTAAAAACATGTATTTACATTCACATACGTATGGGGTCCATCATCCTTATTATTAAATTAATAGTTAGCGCATATTTTAAGCCCTCAGTTTTCACTCTCATTACAGAAGCTGGAGCTGCAGCTCCCATCAAGGGAAGCTCTCGGGGCCGAGGTCCCTGTGGGAGACGGGGCTTGTGCTGGTTTTCAGGTGTTGACAAGGCAGGGCTGAGGCCGGCTGGCTGGGGAGCCGCGGTGTCCGCCATCCTGCGGGGCGGGGGGGGGGGTGGAACCGCCGACCTTAACGGTGCGAGCCCTGCACCGCCAGGCGAGGCCTTTCCTCTGAGAGCGTGGCCTCCAGAAACACTCACGCGGGGAGGCCGCAGGTGAGCGGGCCCCGGGCGCTGCTGTTGGTGACCTCCAATCCTTTTTCAAGGGCAATCCTGCGATTCCCTGCGGGAGGACCCGAAAGGGGACCCTCCCGAGATGACGGCTCTCACGGGGCTTATGAGAAAGTGCAGAGGGGCACTCAGTCGGGGTGAGGCCCGGGGTGGGGGTGCCCCACGGGGCGGCTCTGGTGAGAAGGAGGAGGGGCTCAGGTGCCCCGCCCACATCACCCCCATTTCCTGCGGGGACCTCTTCCTGGGGGGTTGGAGACCGGCTTCCGTGATGACCTCACAAGCCCCTCCGAACATTCCAGAAACTCACAGTTCAGAGCCTTTGAAAGAAAAGAAGTGGCAGCAGCGTGACAGGTCTCCCGTCCAGCCCGAGGCACGGTGGGCACAGCGTGATGCCTTGCCCCGGCTCTCCCGCTCGGGTCGAGTGGGCGAGCCCCTGCCCCGCTCCTCCCCAGGCCACTTCACACCAGAATGCGACCCGCTGCCCAGGTGGCCGAGGGAAGAGCCCGTGGGTGCTGTTCCCAGGAGACGTGTGAGGGCCGGTGGGCAGATGAAAACAGCACCAACAACAAACCACGACAAACGTCAAGTGAAACGCAAAGCAGGAAAGTCGGGACATGGGACTCGCGTCTGCAGCGTGAACACTCACACTCGGAAGCAACGGGAAAAAGTGATCTCCACTCTGGCGAGTGTGTGCAAAAGGACACTGGAGACACGGTGGCGGCCCAGCTGGGGGCCGTCTCTGAGAGGCCACTCGCGACACGCAGAGAAAGACCTAAGATGGTCTTGGTTCCCGCCACAGAGATTCCCGGTCTGCCACTCCGGTGGGAAGAGTGGCGTGGCGGCGGACAGGAGAGGGGACGCAGCCGCGGGGAGACATGGAAGCGCGGCAGAAGCAGCGGCCGAGGCCCCTCGTGCGCGCCCTGACCCGGGAGGGACTCACGACCCCGGTGGGCGCTGCCACTCTTCAGTCTGCAGCCCGGTGCCCGACCACCGAGCCCCGCCGCCCAGGGCGAGCGTTCCCTTCCGATCGCCAGCCTCTGCCCCCATCCAGGGAAGGACTCGGGACGCCGTCTTGGCGGACCAGACTGGTGTTCTGGTCAGGCACCCCGCCTCCCGTGTCCTCGGAACGGGCGCTGTCCCTTTGTTTCTGCTCAGTGTGGGGGCCACGCGAGGATCCACACACGGGAGGAGCCGCGGCCTCGGGCCACCACTTGGTCACTGCTCCCTGGCACACAGTGACACCAGCCTGTGCTGGGCGTGACAGTCCCAGGACACGCAAGTTCCGAGTGTGCATAATCACTAAGCACACGTGCGCTGAGACGGAGCGTGTGTCTCCTGGCGACAGGCGAGAGGACAAGCCCAGGTCAAAACCCAAAGCGCTGGTCCGTCTCTCTGGGCGGCTGAGCCTTGGGGAGACGCGGCCTCAGGCCTGGGGGCTCACCGGTCCGCCTGAAGGAAACAGGCCCTCAGGTCTTTAGGACCGTGCACATCACCCGAAGGAGCTCGGCCTTTAACTGTAAGTTCACCGAGAAGCTGTTTCAGAGACGTTCTCGGGAACAGCCTGGGAAGAAAATGCTTTTTCTGGGTTGCCGCCTTGGAGGCGGAAGGCGGCCATCCGCGAGGCCACGCACTCCCGGGAGGCGGACCAGGCGGCCCGCTCAGCTCAGTGTGCAAAGGGCTGGAGCCAGAAAACACTGTTTCCTGCAGACACTTGCTCCAAAGGAGAGGGAGAGCAGGGTTTCTCGGAGAGTTATCAAGAAAGGCAGCCAAGCAACGGTCTGCTGAATTTTAAGGCTGTGCAGGGCCCGAACGATCATGACATTCTGGAAACTAGCACACGAGGAGCAGAAGAGAAATGCCACTGCGTCTTGTTGTATAGGCGTGTGTGTGCGCGGGTGTGTGCACGGGGGAGAGAGAGAGTTTCCATTCATCCTCCTCGGCCACACCCACCGACGGAGTGTTAGCCACCTTACCGGGGGGGGGCGAGAGGGACAGGAAAGGGCGGACGAGGCATCAAGACTGGTTTTGTGAAGGAGCTGTCCCACCTCCCAGGCGGGGCCCACATTCCACCCTGCCCCTGAGATCATCTCAAGGGGAAAAAAAAGCACAAACTTTTCTCAGAATGTTTCCCAACTTCTGCTTCTGTTACTGTCAGAACCCGGAAGTAGCAAGGCAGTGAAAAAGGAATACATTATTTTCTTTAAATGACAATCTAATTTTTTTCATCCACAACACTCAGTACACTTCATTCAGGTATGTTTGGGATTTTAGGTGACTATCTATAATGAATCTATTTTTGTTTAACATGAAAACCTACTTCTTGGCATCCTGTAGCTTAGCTTGGGGAAAAGCAAAATCACCATTGTTTGACTCCAATGCAAACAGGAAGTGATCAGGCTTCTAAAAGTTGCATTTCTTTACTAAAAGTGAATCTAAAGCCCCGGTAATCTAGTGATAGTATTCACTGTCAGGGAAGCTTCTTTTCTCCAAGGACACTGTGTCCCCTGGTGAGCTCCTGAAAGCCCGGTTTTCTGAGAGAGTCACCCCCGATGCCATGATTCGGAAGCAGACCCAGCTAACGTGCCGCGCTCGTCACCAAGCATGGCGGCTCTCAGTCCGCAGCCTGCGTGAGCAGGAAAAGACGAATCACCACGCGTGTTCTGCGGACTGCATGCTGTGGGTGTGCAGGTCTCGTGAACGCCTTAGGGTGGGCGTGAGGGGGTCCGCCAGCACAAGCAGCAGCTCTCCAGGCTCAGCGAAGGGCTGTCCCCCTCGAAGTTCATCTCTTTGTCTGCTGAACGTGCCGTCACTCCCCCACAACAAAAGTCTGCTTGCTTCAACCAGTTCTGGTCACAGGATGTGGCCACTTCCATTTTTATCTGCATCTGGCGGCACCCGGCCAACCTATCTGAGCGCTCGGCTTCCCCTCCACGGAGACCAGCCTCGCCCCGGGGCCCGCCCCACCCCGCCTCCTGGTCGGTGTTTCTCGCGAACTGCGCGGTAGCCAGCTTCCTCGGGGAACCGTGGCCACGCCGAGGCCCCAGTGACCCCATGTTGTGCGGCCCAGCGTGCCCACGGCGCTCGGGTCTGGCATCGGGCGCCACCCGAGTGTCCGATGGCCTCGTGCCTACATTCGCCCGTGACCTTCCCCTGGTGGTGTCTGGGCCCCAGGGCGAGAGATGGGGGTGCGGGAGAAAAAGAAAGGGGCAACAGGGTCTTTTAACTTAAAAGCACGTCAGCGCGAGTCTCTTTCTTCCAGGCGCGAAGAATGAAAATGCACCCGCGGCCCTTTTCGGCTGTGAAACACTTTGCACTTGTTCTAGCACAATCTTGGAGACAAGGGCCCCACCCGCGAAGGCGGTGTTAGGAAGGACTCGCCTCTCGGAGCAGCCGGCTTTGCGCGGGGCCCCACGCGGCTATGAATCAACAGCCAAATCGTTGTGGTGGGTTTGGGGCGACTGGTCAACACGCAGGCGTTTCTTACGTGGAAAAAGGTCCGGTGACTGAGCTTTCAGACAGCTTTGTTTAGCCTTCCCGCACCCTTCTGGTATTTCATGGCCCCCTCATTGCTGCCGGGGAATTCTCACCTGGGCATATTTCTGACGTTTTACCCTAAGTTTCTAATCGTTGTATGATGTCCCCTTTGGTCATTGTAAAGGGTACCTCAGAGGCTTCATGCCTAGTGACACGGAGTGGGTGCTTCCTGACGAAGTGTCCCAGAGCCCTCCATGTGGTCTAGGGTGGCACAATGTGACTGCACAGTGTGTCCTTTAGGAAGTGATTTCAACCGTCCCAGCAGCTCCTGAGGAAGGTGGTGAGGGCCGACAGTTTTGCCCTGAAGGGCCATCTGGCCATACCTGGACACGGTTCTGGCTGTGATACTGCGGGGGAGGGGAGGGGAGCTGCTGTATGTAGTTCGTAAAGGCCAAGGATGCTGCTGAACATCTTACAACGCACGGGACAGGCAATCGCCCAGCCCGGCGTGCAAACCAGGCTGAGGCTGACAAAACGGACGAAGCCGCTCGTGTCCCTGAAAAAGGGGCTGAGGCTTGAGGAAGGCAGAGACTTACCCAATACCACACCTCAGAACCTAAGTGTGGGAAAAGGGGTTAGGGGAGAGTCAGGGCGCGAAATTCGTCCTGGGATGTCTAACCTGAAACCACTTCCTTAACTCAGACAAAGGGGTAAGTACCTCGTGCTCTGCTGAAGAAATTCTCCACCAAATCCCCTTGCTTTTGGCAAAACACAGAGCAAGTCATTAGCATTTTTGCATCTCAGTGTGCCCATTTGTAAAAGAGACGAGTTAAAAGGACGATTTCTAAGGTCTCTTTGCCCTCTAAAACTGTATTATTGCAAAGGTCGTGCTGCTTCCGTTATGGTGGTCTCCAAGTCTCCGGGTTCCTTCCCTCTCTTCGCCAACGCCTTCCCTAGGCGTCCTGACCCAGACAGGAGTAGGAAATGTTACTGCCGATTCAGAAAGCCCGGTGTCTCCAGCAGTACCCGGCGTTCAGAAAACAGTGAAGAACAGAATGAAATGCGTGATCGAAAACCAAAGTGGCAGGCCCGAAGGCGTGCTGCTCGCGGTCTATGGTTTCCACGGGGGAGGGCGGCCCTTGTGGGCTTGCTCACTCACTTTGCCTGTCTGCTGGCCACGTGAAAACTATAAAAACGCAGGAAAATCGGCCCTGCACACAGCTAGCTGTTGTCACTGAACCGACTGAGTTGTTTGGGCAGACAACCCCACGACCTGTTTCTTGAGATAAAAGTTTCCCAAAGTGTCCAGCCAGCTGTACCGCGTGCGTACTTAGGAAGTTTAATACTGCAGGCCAGGAAAAGTGATTAGTGATCACCACGTCCACTTCGATACTCGTGTACTTAGAGCTACAGAGGAACCAAAGTTGCTTGCTGTTTGCTGTACGTTTTAGACCGAAGGCTCTGTAGAGTAACCCCACAACCATACGATAGGACAGTGGGTAACAAGAGAGAACAGAACGGGTAGTTGTGACCTTTGTGCATACATTCTGCAGGTACCACATAACCCTGAGGCCCGATTTTTAAATCCCCTTCCATTATAAATTGGAAGAATGAAATTTTAGACATCGTTGCACTGCCTAAGTGTTTTTCAATTGGAAGAAATGAAGCTCTTTTATTATTGTTTTAACACAAAAAGAATTTTAAACTGACCCATGTGCTATCATTATGTTGACCTCCGGACACTTTAACAACATTTTGATGGATCTTAAATCAGTTAACGTGATAAAAGAAAACACCTGTGGTCCTCCCACTTTTCAGAGAGGCTCTCAGCATCGCTTTAAAAGGGAGCTTGAAATGGACTTAATTAAAAAGGCCCCTTAAAATTCCATAACTCTTCGTGCGTTAAAGCAGCAGAGATTAAAATCACGTCAACCTCGTTCACACACGGGGCGCCCGCGTCTCTGGTGGAGAGGGTTATTAGAGAAGGCAGCGGAAGGGAACCCTCTCTCGCCACCAAATCCGGACTCTCGGGCCATAAAACAGGCTTAGAGTGGAAGGCGGGGTCACGGCAGCGGACACCCTGGACGTGTCGCTTCAGAGGAAACCCGTGGACACGGGGAGCAGAAAGAGACTTTTCAGTGAATTATGCTTCCCTTTTGTTTGGAAGGAATTGTACTAATTATTTTCTAAGTTAGCTGTGGAGTGGGACCATGGATGGCTTAAGACATGAAGCACAGGGTTTTCATGTTTTTCCAGAAACACCATCAGGTAAATAATTCGGTTTACACTATAAAGGCTACTCTTTAGCAACTATAGATAAACGATGAGCATTTTTAATAATATCATAAAACTTACAGTGAAGAAAAGATTGTACAAAGCCATGGCTGTGTGTATTGCATTGATTTCTCCCCGCCCCGCCCCCCTGAGTCTATTCACTCTTTAGCAAATACAGATGGCTGTGGAATCGTTTCATTACAAACTGGAAATCCACATTGACAGGGGTTGAGTGTTCCGTGTGTCTGCCCCGAGATTTATAGATTAATCCAGGAGCCATTTCTGCTTTGTTTCAATCAAGATTTCAGCTTTGATTCCAGCGCTCAGAGTGAAAGCCGGACGAGAGGCTAATTACACCAGTAGGAGCAGAACCAAATTCCCGGGCGGTTTCCAAACCTGAGGTAATGCAGTGCTTTCCGCGTGTTTTCCGCGCCCACCCTCTACTTAGAAATACGAATATTAACATTTACATTAAGAGAAGGCATTCTGTCGAGGATAACCAAAAAAAGTCATTTTGGGCTCTTGGCGCGTCATGCGTGTTTTTTTTCTCTTTGAAGACTGACTGGTTAGGACAGACGGGAGAAGCACGGGCAGTTGAATTGGCGTTAACTGATGCTGTCGTTAGGGTTGCAGAGCTCCCGGAAAACAGGACAGGAGCAAACCGGCACCCGTTCTGCGGGGAACAACGGAGGTGCGGTATTGGAATCACCAGACTCGCGCTCCCCGTCTCCGCGTGCCGCGCTCGTCCGGCTTCCAGAACGCTGAGGTCCCGTGGCTTCGGTGCCCCCTCCAGCCGCCCTCGACTTCTTGCCACAGGAGGTCATTTCAAAGGCCATGGTGGCTTTCTGCCGCGGGTCGCCCGCACCGACCTTTCCTCTTCTCCATGTGACAACCTGCCTTTCCCAAACCTCGGGCTGGACCCGTGGGTGCCAACGGCCTCACAGCATCGGGTGTGCAGGAGGCCTGACAGCCCCTCGCCTCTACGTGACGCGACCCCTCTGTGATTGAGAAGGACACTTCTTTCCTTCGTTCAACCGTGTCCATGAGACAGTGGGCGGAGCCGTGACATCCGCCTGCATAACTGAGCCACCCGACCTGGAAGTGGATCGCCGGGGTCCGCTCACAGGGGCTGGGTCCCCCGAGGACCTCCACGCAGCTAGGTTTTTCTGCACTGCCGTCAACGCTGCTCCCTGGCTCACCGACCACGCGCCTGCCTGAGCGATCATCGGGCTCCCGCACGCCAGGAGACTGCCGGCAACGAAGCGGTCCCTAGGCAGCCTGCCCCCCTGTCTCTGGAGCTGAAGCAGAGGCTCTCGCATGGCTGCTGTGTGGCCTTATGAACACCGAGCAGAGCAGGAAGAGACG
>PVKM010050693.1:0-10655 GCA_004027735.1 Carollia perspicillata
ACTCCCAGGCTGGCCTTGCCGGGCTGTGAGTGTCAGGGTGTTTTCCCTGCAAGGTCTTTGTCACCCCCTAATTGCTCACATTGATTTTCCTCCCTCCCTGGTGAGCGAGCGTCCCTTGGAGCCTTGCTCCCACCTGACACTTCAGCCCTGCACCCTGTGTGGACCCTGGTCTGCCAGGAACAGACATGCCCAAATAGTGAGGACACTCCCCCCCAACCCACTCCCCGCAAGCAGGTTAACTGGTGCACAAAGACTTGCAATTTTCCCACCCCATTAGGCTCATTCTGTAAAAATCAACCCCAATTAACTCAATGAAACAGAAGCATCCAGCGCTGCACTCCGGAGAAAAGATGTGAGCCACGTGTGGTGAAGGGAGGGGGCGCCCGCACCCACCGTGCGCACAGCCGTGTCCTACAGGAGCCTCAGGGTCCTGCCACCTGCTGTGGGCATTCCAGGCAGCAAGCATCCACTTTTACATGTCCTACAGAGGTCCTAAGACCTGGGTCTGGGGCCACCACCTCTTGGAAGCTGGCCCTGACTGCACCGATTCAGCCCTGGGTCTGAGCCCCTACCCAGAGTTCCTCCTGCCTGGCTGACAGAGCCCTCAACCTCCCCAAATGTGGCCCAGGGTGACAGTGACAGTCATCTGCTGGCCTCTCCAGAAAGGCTTCCATGGTCTGGAGAGGGGATGTGGGAGAGACCATGATACCTAGAAAAGTATTCACTGTTCTGGGGTCTTGGTACCAGCCCAGGCCAGAGCTGACAGCCAGGACAGAGAGCATAGTTGAGGGAGTCCCTTGGCCTCTGCTGGCCCTGAGGCCGCTGCCTCTCCTGGGGCCCCACACTAAGACCCCAGGACACACTCTCCACACTCTTAGTCGGTGGGTCTGTCTCCTGCGGGCCCTGGGGTTGGGCCTCAGCATCACTGTAGGTACAAGGAGAGGTCGGGGGGCTTGCAGGGACATAAAAGCAGGCCCTCATCTTCCCCTGAAACACTCCTGAAAGCTGGGGGAGCCAAGGAGCAGTAGGCCCTCCAGCTAAGGGGCCAAAAACATGCCCAGCCCCATGAACAGCCAGCCTGTGGCAGCTGTCCACTGTGTATGTCCCAGCTGCTCCAACCCAGAGGGCCCTGTGGAAGAGGGACTCTCCCCTCTCACTCCACCTGGCTGAGCAGCATCAGCAAGGCCATCCTGGTGGAAGAAACTGCCCGTGCAGGCTCCTGAGTTGGGAGAGAAAGAGGCCGACAACTTACCCTGAGCCTGGGGAGCCTTGGGGGAGCGGGGAGCAGGGAGCAGGGTGGGGACCTGACCCTGGTTTCCATGGACTCACCTGTCAACCTTACCTGCTGCCCATGCAGGGTGGCAGCATGTCTCCATAGAGAACCCAGTGAGGGGTGCCAGGCAGGAGCAGGGCAGGGCTGAGGGCAGGGGGAGGTGACTGGATACCTATGGAAGGACTAGGCTGCAGGGCTGGCCCCACCTTTCCCCCTGGGCCCTCTTCCTGGGTGGCTGCCACCACAGCACCCAGAGCCTCCTTTGCTCCTAGCTGTCCTCCAGCTCCGCTGGCTGCACATCAAGCAGATAGATGCTTAGCGATGCAGGACTGGGTTTGCAGAGTCGGTGCAAAGCAGGGCTAAAAGCAGACATGCTCACACAGAGGTGGGCTAGGGGACCTGAAACCCAAGCCTCAGGGCAGGAGGATACCAGGGTCTGGCCTAGGTAAGGGTGTGTCTGGAAAAGGGGGCTCAGGGGATCTTAGGCCTGTCACCCTAGTTCCTGTCCCATGCCAGGCCCGAGGACACAATGTTGTGAACCAGCAGGCAGCCCGAATTGAGAGACAGTGCCCACTGCCGACCGGTCCCAGAGCCTTTAGTAGGCAAAACCCAAGACCTGTGACACCCTCATCTTTCCCTAAACCCTGGAGGGCGGTGGGAGGGGGGGGACTTGCCTAGCCCCTCCCCCACAGGATCGTGGCTCTAGGGGCCTACACACCCTTCCTGCCCGTCAGGAGCCCCCTCACTGTGGCTCTGAGGGTGAGTGGTCCTCAGGCCTGATGACAGCAGCCCATCTCCTCCTCCTGGGTCCCCCGTCAGAACTTGGGGGCTGGCAGAATGGGCCCAGCAGGGGACAGGGAGCTGAGCACCTGCAGCAGGAGCCGAGCTGGGCACACCGATGGGGCTGGCTATGGGTGACAAGTGGGGAAGGCGCTGCATCGGGAGTGGGTGTCTCCATGGGTCAGATCATGGCCACATGGCTGGGGTCAGGGGTGAGGACCCCTCCCCGGGCCCTCTGCAAGGTGAGGCAGGTGTCACCACTTTAGGGGTCCACAGACCCTGGGGAGCTCTTTGCTAGACCCCTCTAGCATCTATGCTAGAGGAGGGGGCCTGGGCCTGTGGAGGGGGAATGGAGGGAGAAGTAGAGAGGCTGGCCGGGGACCCCACGGAGCTGCTGATGTCTGGGGTCTCAGCAACCTCCCCTTCTCCCTATTCCCAACACATCCGGCTACCAGTGCCGACCACTTTGCGCTGCGCATCTGCCCTTGGTGCCCTGGAGGGAGCCCTAAGGCCTGAGCCCAGCACAGTCCCAGCTGGAGGCTGTGGCCAGCTGCTCATTGAGCCAGGACATCCCCCAATTACTGCCGTGTCGCTAAGGCTGACTGTCGCGCTGGCTGCCTGCCGCCTGGAAGGGGAGCTGGCCCAGAGCAGCAGGGAGCAAAATGAGAAGGCACTTAGCACCTAAGAGAGGTCTGTGACCATGAGGTGCCTTCCCAGAGAACTGCTAGCCTGGCTGAGTGGGTGGGAGGGGACCCCAGTGCCCACAGCAGATCCTTGTGCTCGCTCCTGCACCCTGAGTGTGCTGTGCCCACCCTCTGCCTCCCCTCCATGCCTGGCGGGAATCTATGCACCCAAGTTCTGCACCCAGATTGCAACCAGACACACCAGTTTCGGCATGTGGCCCATGGGGCACCAAGTGGGCACCTAGAGAGCAAGGCTCTCTCTTCAGCACCCAACACTGGTGCTGCACCCGCTGGTTCCAGTGGCCTGAGGTTGATGTGGCTGCCCGAGTGGGCTGGGCCTGAGGGCTTCCCTGTACTCCACCTCGCCTGCGCCACCTCCACTTCCCTCTTAATCGGGCCTTCTCCCTGACAGAGCGCCACACGAGCCTCCATGCCAGTTCTGTTCACATCGGCACCATCTTTGCTCGCTGAAGACTGGCAGAATGGTGCAGCCCGAATAGCTCTAGGTCCCCAGGGAGCTACACAGCAGAAGTGCAGGGAGAGGTGGAGACCCTGGGTGTGATAGGGACAGCCTGGGGCTGCTGAGGCTGCCTGGACCTGCTCTGCTTGGGTCAGAGCCTGGTCAAGGGCCAGATTCCACTGAGACTCAGGGTCAAGGGCCAGATTCCACTTGGCCCAGATTGGCACTGGGCCAAGCCGAGGGCTCCATTAGTATGTGGCACGGGACCCAGCCTGCTGCCCATGGGACCCCACAGGCAGCAGGACATGAGGGCGCCCGGGATTAACTGTTATCTCACCTCCTCTGTGGGAGCTGGAATGACGCCTTCACGGGACTCCAGAGCCCTTCTCCCTCCACAAGCTTCTTTCTGCCACCGGCCTGACCCCAGAGTTCCCTGGTTCTTGTTGGAAAGGCAGGGGCCAGGCTCTTCTCTGGAGAGTGGGTCAGCCAGTCTGAGGCCTCTAGGGCTGAGCAAGTGTCCTGGGTGACTTCTACAGTGGGGCACATTTGAGACATGGATCCCAAAATGCTGCTCCCCAAATGGAAAGAATTACACAAGCACAGCGAGGAACAAACATCATGATTTTGTAACAGGGAAGCTGCAGATGAAGCTTCTACAGGGAGCATGGAGGGCCAGCAAGAATGAGCTCAAGCTGGCCTCCCGCTGCCGAGGGTCCCTGGGGTCACCTCCCCTCCCCAGGCCTCAGTTTCCTCTTCTGTGAAATAGGGTAGCGGTGAGACTCGTAGCAATGCCAGCAGAGAAGGCCCCAGCCCGCCATCCTCAGCCCAGCCCTGCGCGCTTTCCAAGAAAAGCTCACCACGGGCTGCACCCAGCAGGGGCCAAGTACACGTTCTGGAACCTCATGCACACGTGGACTCATACACACACACATGTGCACAGAGGGAGACCCAAACCCGGGGTCCACATGGCACCGAGCACATCAGCTCTCATGGCTGTGATTTTGGCAATTTGTTCACTTCCGGGGTTTGTGTGTCTGTGGCTGTCTGTCCCCATGCTGTGTCTCCCCACCTAAGACCCCCTCCTGTCACCACGAAGCCCGCAGCAAAGTGCCGGCAGCAGATGCACGGGTGAACTCCAGCTCCTGGGACCCAGGCTCCTGACACGGGCATCAAGCTGCCCGAATGAATTTCTCCTGAGCAGCCAGCCTCGGGAAGCACCACTCGGGCCCCCACCAGGCCATCACTGGAGCTCAGCACAGGGACACACAGGTGGGTGGGGGGCCTACGTTGCACCCCATCTAGGCTGACCCAAGAAGGTGGCCCTCAGGCTGGCGGGGAGGAGATCAACAGCACTGACCTCCTCCCCTGGCTCTGCCTGATGCCCTAGGGATGGAGTCTCTGCACTCATTGCAGGGCCGGAGGGTGGCCTGGAGGGTCCTGTTGACAGAAGACTCCAGAAGCTGAGGCCCCGAAGCCCCACTCTCACACTGCACACTCACACACTCTTCACGGCTGTGTGGCGCGTGTTGTTCACAGTTCACTTGACGTTAAAATTAGAACCACTGCTTAAAGTCCAGAACACTCAGCCCCAAAGGGTGGTCTCTTCCATGAGCCATGGGACAGGGCAGGAGGGGCTGCGAGCATGCACACCCGGCCAAATCTTCACCTGGGGCTTCCTAAGAGGCCAGAATTGGGCATGGGGGACACGCAGCCCCACAGCAAGGTCAGGAAGAGACTGGGGACAAAGTACCCGACCCAGAACTGCTTTGATTATATGAAACTGCAGACGCACCTGGGTCCTGTGGGGCCATCCAGTGACGTGGCCAGGGAGACAAATGCCCAGCTGAAGTCACTGGGAACGCCCCCAGGTGCTAGCAGGGACGGTCACAGAGGAAACTACGTACCCCTTCCAGCCCCTGTGGGGCAGCCATGCGTGCTCTCAGGCCCTGCAGGTCTGCAGACCCAGCCCAGGGGTTGCCCACCCCCTGCCCCTCCCTGTGCACTGTCTCCAGGCACAGACCCTTCCTGGGCCCGTGCTCACAGCGCACCTCCACTTCCTGACTACGCTCTGTATGCCCCAGCAGTCCTCCCGGCCCCTCGAATTTGCCGTGTGTGCTCCATAGGGGCCCCCAGGGTGCTACCAGTCCCCATTACCGCTGCACTCTCCCAGATGGAGGCCTTGGTGACCACTGGGATGGTAGCAGAGGTGACATGGACCTGGAAGGTCAGAGATGGACCTCGGGGTCATGGAAATGGCCAGAAGGACGTGACCCAGCACCCGATGGCACCCTCTGCTTATCCTGACCCCAGGCCCAGCACGGCCCTTCCTCACTTGGAAGCCAAGAGGAGGCCAAATACAGCAGAACTGCCACCCAGGGAGGGGCTCAGACACGCTGACTGTAAGCAGCTGTCAGTTTCCTGGAGAGCAAAAGAGATTGTTTTAAGAGCAGAGTGCTTATTCTCCATGCTGCTGGGGGCTCAACTCCTGGACGTCCCACACCCCTACCTGGCCCTCATCCGGACCCGAGAGCAAGGCAGCCCAGTCAGGCCCAGAACCTGAGTCAGCCTGTCCGGGAAGTGGTGGATCCTGCCCCAGCCTGGGCGGGGTCTCTGAGCCCCTCATGGGACCTGAACTGGGCCTGGCATCTCATTCCCAGTCTTCCAGCAACAGCAGGACTCCTGGCTGAACCTCCCAAACTCCTCCTTGTCCACCTTCACCCTACCCACTGATGTTATGCTGGGGGAGAGGGGACATAGGGGCTTGCAGAGACCTGGGTGTGCCCATCCTCTGGGACCGCACCTCACAGGGCTCTTGCAGAGAACCCCAGGCAGCTCCAAGGAGTCTGTGGGTGGGGGTGGGGCCTCAGTGCCCCCTCCCAGGGGCCTGGCTATTGACATCAGGTGGCCAATGACCCTTCTCTGTGTCCACTGCCATCCCACTGACCCCTACATGAGGCCACTTGTGCACTGAGCTCAGCAATTGTGTTGTCACTGTAGCTTCAGAAAGGGCCTTGAGGTGTTGCCCTGGGGGATGGGCAGAGGGTCCTAGCCCAGGCAAGCAGTCTGGGCAGGAGACCTGCTCCCATCACAGGGCAAGGCCCAGCGCCCCCACCACGTGAGGAGCCCCAAACCACAGGCAGGAAGGGGGCCTAAGTTCTGGGCAGCTCAGGCCCACTCAGCCCTCCCTCCACCAAAACAGAAAAACATTCTCCGGCCTGCCATCAGCTCAACTCCTGCATCGGCTTCCCAGTGGCCTCCTCCACGAAGACAGGAAATCCATACTGGGCTGAGCAATCATGCTTCCAGAGGGGTCAGACCTGTTGGGGGTCGGCGGGGAGAGGCAGGTAGGAGATCGGGCCAGGCTGCCTCCACTCGCCTGCTCGCAGGTTGAGAGCAGGCTGAGGTGTCAGGGCCAGCTCTCCGCCTGCGTTCTGTAAGAGAGTGGGCCGTTTCAGGCCCAAGCCCCACCCGGCTCTGTCCGCCCTCGGGAGAACCCAACACAGGAATCCTCGTGCCCGATCCTTGAATGCAGGCAGCTGGGTTGCAGGAACCATGTCACTCCACCCCAGCAGAGGGGGCAGCCAGGACGGGGATAGTTCGTTGACCAGGACAAATCCCATGTGGCCCCCTCCCCGTCTGCCACCTGCCACAGGGGCGGGCAGAGCTTCAAGGCCTTGGTGGATTCCCCTCCACAGTTGCTGAAGGGCATAGTGCATCTCCTCCTGCCCAACCCAGAGCTGCCAGGGCAGGTCAGAGAGGATCCTCTGGGTCCCTCAGACCCCTTGGCTGGGCAAGGTGACTAGGGGATCGGTATCCTCCGTCACCCAGGAAATCCGCCCACCAAGTGTAAGCCCAGGTGCCTTGGCCATAGGGGGACTCGGGGATGTTTGTGACTGACTGACTGACTGAATGAATGAACAAGAGAACAAATGTCTGGTGTCCCCACAGAGCTACAGTGGCCCCAGTTGGTGGCAGAAACCAAGAGCTTCAGGGTCCCAGGGTTGAGGGGTTCCATTTAGGGCCTGGACCCAGCTTCTTTGGAGGTTCCTGTCAGTGCCCTCTAGCAGCCAATCCCCTGACACACTCAGTGAGGAGGTGGAGGCTTAGGGCGGAAGTTCCTGTTGCTACTCCCCAAGGCCAGCCCTTCTGGCAGCCAGGTAGCCAGTTCCGGCCAATGGGCTGTGGGCCAGAGTAGGGCAGGGGAGGCCTGGGCTTGGTGGGAGTCCTGCAGGATCCCCTTCTCCCTCTGTTCTGAATCCAGTAATGCCCAGATGGCGGCTGCCCCTCAGCCTGAGTCATTGAATGACTTAGAATAGGGCCTCCTCCCAACTCAAGGCAATGTTTAGTGTGAGCAAAAAACCCTCTACTGTTGCTTTAACACTGGGGGCTGTTAGGGCAGCATAATCCACCCATCCTGACTGATAGAGGAGACAGCCCAGGCTGTCCTCACTGGGCACAGAAACTGGGTCAGACACCTCCTCCCCGGGCCTGACTATGAACCTGCTGTTCACTCTTTTAGGCCAGGCTGTCCCCTTCGTCCTCCCCTGGGTCCTGAGGCCTAAAGCCACCTGCACCTGGCGCGCAGGAGAGGCAACACAGTGTTTTTCTTCTGCTGCCCACACTCTCCTTGGCTTGTAACTTAAATAAGTGTTTGACTTAATCTCTAAGAAAACTCCAAATAATGGGATGTGAGGATGGACTTACAGAGCCAAGAAATCAACACTTGCTGATCCTCAGCCCGGAACATCACAGAGCTGAGCGGTCCAGGCCCCTCGCTTGGGCCGCAGGCTCAGCCTACACAGAAGGGTGGGCCTCACGGGTGGCGTGAAGTGGGGAATAAGAGCTCACTAAACAGCCACGAGGGACGGCCATGACTGCCCCCATTTTACGCAAGGGAACACTGAGGCTCAGAGCCACCTGGCCTGGCCCCTCAGGGTCTGTCATACCCCAGGGGACCCACTGCTACAGGACCAGACTACCCAGGAGTCCCTGCGGGGAGAGGAGGCTCTGCAGCCTGTGAAGGCTTGCTTCATTAGCAAGAGATGAATAATTAATGCCACAGCGCCTTAGAAACTGTTTTTGTTTTTTTATTTTAAATGTTTTTCTATGTATAGAAACAGCACTTTTGTTAGGCACCAAATTTATTTTTTAATAAACACGGCAGTTATTTATTCAGTCTCTAGTGCCCCCTGGAGTGGGCTGGCACAGGGGCAAGGAGGACTTGCTCAGGCACCACCACCATCAGCCCCCTGACATGCCAGCCCAGCCTCCCGAGTGCGCAGCAGGGGTACAGGGCAGATGGAGGGGGCCATGGTGAGGCCTGGCCAGCAGCTCCAGCTGAAGCCTTGGTGCAGAGTTCCTGAGAGCCAGCCTGGTCCCCTCATCTCCCCCACTGCTGGCCTGGGACAGGGGAATGGGTAGGCTGTGCCAGCTCTGAGTTGGGGTGGGGAGGAGCCCAGGGTGAGGTGAGCCCCAGGCAAAGGCTAGGGGTTCCCCTGTCAGTGACAGCGTGTCATGGGGAGGGCTTGTGGGGTCACCCATCCCGGAAGGGCAGTCCGAGCCAGCTGTGGAGTGTGAGGCCAGTGTCCTCAGACAAGCTCCCCACTTCATGCCACCCACGAGACCCACCCTCCTGCACAGACAGCGCCTAGGACCCGGAGTGAGGGGCCTGGACCACTCACCTCTGCGATGTTCCAGGCTGAAGGTTGGCTGCGTTGACTGCTTGCCTCTGTGAATCCACCCTCAAATCCCATTATTTGGTGCTTTCTCAGAAATTAAGTCAAACATTTATTTTACATCACAAGCCAAGGACAGCGTGGACAGCAGAAGAAACCCAATGTGCTGGCTTTCCAAATGCACCTTCTCAGACTGGAGGGATGGAGCTGGCCCAGTCTCAGGGCCCCGAGCCCCAAGGCCAGTCCGCAGCCAGGGTCCGGGGCGTGGGCATCCTGGCCCCACTCCGACTTCTGCTTTCCAGCTGTGCCATCTTGGCTAAGACGTGATGCCGAACAAAAGAATTAGGATGTGGACATTTTCTTCTGGCAGAGTCGTCATTAATTTTTAAAGTGTACAATATTGTCCTCAACGAAACACATAAAAAATGAGTTGTCTGTTCCTAATAAATATTTTCTAGATTAAGTATTTGTAATGCTATCAATTATTTATCTTTATATAGAGAGAATGCATCATTTGTTATAAAACGTAGAAAGGATTTTAATTTTTCTGCACAATACATGAAATTGAGTTTTTGACTAATACATGAATAAATTGACTCTAATCCCTTCCTGTCATAGTGCATAGTATTGTTTTAGGTATAAATCTCTTGTTTTATAGATGTTTTCAAAAAATTAATCTTCAATATTTAAGGATCACTGTAAATCTCAGGAACAGAGTTTCACTCAGCGGGTTCCCATGTATAAGGCCTGTCATTTTCACATGTCCCCCTGGACTCATCACCATACGCGCCAAAATCACACCAGGGCACCATAAACACTTACACATGTTCATAATTTACAAAATAGACGCTGTGTTTTCTGTAATGAGGTGGCACCAGGTCCATGGCAGCAGGAGGCACGGCATCTGGCCCTGTTCTGCTGGCCCCCGTGGGCCCCATGCAGGGGGTCAGGGCACCTGGCCTGGTCATTGAAGGGCAACAGCGAGGAAAGGTGCATTCCAGCTGAAGAAGCATATGTGGGACCCCTTGGTGGCCCAGAAACTAGGGAGAAAGGAAGAGAGGGTCACTGCACCCAGAAATCAGAGTACTGAGAGATGGCAGTCAGGGCCAATGAGAGGATGACAAACAGGGGAGGGGGAGGGACCAGCACTCACAACTGGCAACTCCATGAACCTCCTAAGCACGGGGCTGGCAGCTACCCAGGAAGTTGACTGAATTCAGTAACTGTGCACCCAGCGCCCATGTTATAGCGGACACTGGGGACCCTGTCTCCCCATTGGAGTGTGACATCTGGTGGTGACTACCCCAGGTCTGTCTCGACCAAGCCTGGAAGGCTTCCTGGAGGAGGTGGTACCATGCAGGCAGGCACACTCCGTTGTGCAGGGGCAACCATCTTGCTGTGTGACTCCAGCAAGTCTGCTACCACTCTGGAACTTGGTTTTTCCACCTGGAATCACAGAACCTGGGTTTCAGTCCCCCTGACACCATGTATAGGCCACGGGGCCAGGCTGGCAACTCATATCAGAGAGCTCAGCTCCTCTGAGAAGGTGGGCTGATGGCTCTGCATGAGACGAGGCTGTGTGGATGGCTGATGCCCCAGGCTCGGCTAACCACAGTACCTCCTCCTGCTGGCCACATCACCGTGATTGGGTGGAGGGAGAGTCATGTGACCTGGGCTACGCCTATCAAGCTGCTTCTCTGGAATTTTTCAAACTAAGCAGGAGATGGATCTCCTTTCTCCCTGGAAGGAAGTCTGGAGGTACAAGCTTAGCATTTGCTGGGGTC
>PVKM010050694.1:0-10647 GCA_004027735.1 Carollia perspicillata
ATTTAAATGAATAAAGTACCTAAGAATTAATTTAACCAAGGAGGTGAAAGACCTGTATACTGAAAACTGTAAGACATTTATGAAAGAGACTGAAGAAGATACAAATAAATGGAAAGATTTTTGGTGTTAGTGGATAAGAATATTGTTAAAATGTCAGTACTGCCCAAAGCAATATACAGACTTGATGCAATCACTATCAAAATTCCAATGGTATTTTTCACAGAAGTAGAACAAACAATCCTACAGTTTGGGAACTACAAAAGACCCCAAAGAGCTGAACTAATCTTGAAAAAGAAGAACACAGCTAAAGGTATCACGATTCTTGATCTCAAACTATATTACAAAGCTATAGCAATCAAAAAAATATGGTATTGGCATAAAGACATACAGACCAACAACTGAATTGGGAGACCAGAGATAAAACCACACATATAAAAATTAATCAATTTACAATAAAAGAAATCAGGAATATATAATTGGAAAAGGACAATCTTTTCAGTAAATGGTGCTGGGAAAACAAGACAGCCATGTGCAAAGGGCTAAAATTGGACCACTGTCTTAAATCATACACAAAAATCAACTTAGATGGGTTAAGGACTTCACTATAAGACCTGAATGAAACCATAAAGTTAGAAGAAAACAAAAGTGGTAAGCTTTTTGACATTGGCCTTGGTAATGACTTTTTAAAGGCAGCAAAAAAAAAAGTGAGACAAGATAAAACTAAAAAGATGTTGTACAGCAAAGCAAACCAACAATAAAGTGAAAAGGCAACCTACCAAATGGAAGGAAATACAGTATTTGCAGATTATATACGAGGTCTGTCTGGAAAAACTCCAGCCATTGTTAATATAATGAGAATGGTTTGCATCACATTGATGTAACCTGGCAGCCAAGGAGAGTGGACTGGAATGAGCATGCATGAACAATGACGACTTCACTGTACTGATCAGTGGGGGCTGTAGATGCTGTTGAGTGAGTATGTGTGCTGTGTGGTTGTCACATTCAAAATGACCAAGAAGAATGAATCTGCATCAAATTTTGTGTTAAACTTGAACATTCTTCCATGGAAAATATTTGGAAGATTCAGAAGGCTGCAGCTATGGGCAACTGGTGATTGGCAGTTTCATCATGACAGTGTGCTTGCTCATACATTATAGATTTGGTGCTCTGTGACTTTTGGCTTTTCCCAAAACTAAAATCACCTTTGAAAGGGCAGAGATTTCAGACTGTCACTGAGATTCAGGAAAATACAACAGGGCAGCTAATGGCGATTGAGACAACTGTATGAGGTCCTAGGGTGCCTACTTTGAAGGGGACTGAAGCGTCATTGTCCTGTGTACAGTGTTTTTTGTATCTTGCATATTCTTCAATAATGTGTCTATTTTTCATAGTACATGGCTGGATACCTTCTGGACAGACCTTGTATATCTGATAAGGGTTAATACCCAAAATGTTAGGTTGGCCAAAAAATTCATTTAGGGTTTTTTTGTATTATGGCTCTACTACTGCATAGTTGTCTTTACCTTCATTCGAAACAGTTTGGTTAGATTGTATTGTGACAGCTGTCAGATCAGCGTGCATTCCAAAAATACTTATCAAAATTGTTGAATGTTAGTGCAGCCACTTTAATATTGACGCAACACTTTTGGTGTATTGTGCTTTATTATTTCAAGGGAAGGTAAAAACACAACTGAAACACAAAATGATCTGTGCAGTCTATGGAGAAGGTGCTATAACTGATCAAACATATCAAAAAGCAGTTTATGAGGTTCCTTGGCACTATTGACATTTTGGCCAGATAATTCTTTGCTGTGCACTCTTCTATGCATTGGAGGGTGTTTGGCAGCACCCCTGGCCTCTGCCCACTAGAAGCCAATAGTGGGAGATAGCTGACATGCTCAAAATACCCAAATCAATGAAGTTATTAGTGAAACTGAAAAATGTGCCTTATTTTATGCAAAAAAGATAACAGACTTTTTGGTCAATCCAATATATAAAGAACTCATACCACTCAATAGCAAAACAAAAACAAACCCAAACAATATGATTTAAAAAATGGGCAGAGGATCTGAACAGACACTTTTCCAAAGACACACAGATGGTCAACGGGTGCATACAAAGGTGCTCAACATCACTAATGAGGAAAGGTAACTCTAAACCACAGTATCACCTCACACCTGCCAGCAATGGCTATTATCAAAAGGAACAGGAGTGTTGGTGAGGTTGTGAGGAAAGAGAACCCTTGTACACTGTTGGTGAGAATGTAAATTGGTGCGAGCACTATGGAAAATAGTATGGGGGTTTTCTAGAAAAATTAAAAATAGAATTACCATATGATTCAGCAACTCTACTTCTGGGCATTTATCTGAAGGAAGCAAAATCACTCACTTGAAAAGGTATATGCATCCTCAACATTCACTGTAGCATTTATAATAGCCAAGGCACATAAACAGCCTAAGTGTCCGTCAGTGGATGAATGAATAAAGAAAAGGGTGGGTGGGTGGGTGGGTGGGTGGGGTGTGTGTGTGTGTGTGTGTGTGTCTCTCTCAATGGGACATTATTCCACCATTAAAAAAAGGGAAATCCTGACACTTGTTACCATGGATGGAACTTGAGGGCGCTGTGCACAGTGAAGTAAGTCCAAGACAAATACCATGCAATCTCACTTATGTATGGAATCTAAAACAAAACGCCAGACTCATAGCACAGATTGGTGGCTTCCAGGGGTGGGGGTGGGGGTAGGTGAAGGAGTAGGTGAACACAGTCAAAAGGTGCGAAGTCCAGTTACAAAACCAGCCCTGGGAGTGTAATATACAGCATAGTGACTGTAGTTAATAATACTATATTATATATTAGAAAGTTGCTGAGACAGTCGATCTTAAAAGTTGCCATCACAAGGAAAAAGGAAAAACTTGTAAGTATGTGTGGTGATGGATGGTTACTAGGCCTGTAGAGTGATTATTTTGCAATGTATATCAGATCATTATGTTGAACACCTGAAACTAACATTTTATGTCAATTATATCTCAATTTAAAAAATAAATCTTTCTAAATTAAAAGAGCAACCTAATAGAAAAAATGGGCCGAAAGCAGAAGTCAGTTCATATAAAAAGGAAAAGCAGATGGTTCTTAAACATATGAAAAATGTTCTATTTCCCTCATAACAAATAAAACACACCTGATATAATGCATCATCGTTCACGAGAGACTGGTAAAAACCCAGTTCGACACCATGTTCTTTTGGTGAGTTTCTGGGTAAAAGGAATTCTCGTCAACATTGTTGGTGGGAATGACAAAAAGTAATTTCTGTGAAGTGTGGGCCTATGTGACAGAGTTGCACACACGTACCCTTTGATGCAGCAGTTCTACTTCTGGAATTTGCCCCAAAGTGATGAGACTGTTCACCGCAGCACTGTCTGTGAAGGGCGGCGATTTGGAACAGCCCAGATGTCCGTCAGTGCGTCCACGCAGTGCGGTGCTGTGGGGACAAATAGAGGGCAAGGTGCAGTTTAGGTGAAACACCAGCCAGGTTCAAAATAGGGTACGGCACGTGAGCTTGTATGTAAGAACGTGCATGTACTGTGTTGTACACATGCATTTGCTTATATTTTCAAAAAGACACAGGGATAAACTAAACAAAATTTACTATACATGGCTACCTATAAGGAAATGGAGGGAACGTGGGTTAGACAGAAAATAGCCTCCTCTGAATGTACCTTGTTTTCTAGTTTTTACATCACAGATATCTTTTTATATTTAAAACTTTTAAATTTCACTTTAATCGTTGTTCAAGTGCAGTTTTCTGCCTTTCACCCCTATCCCAGCCCACCCGCCCCCAGCCCTCCCTACCTCCCTCCCCGCCTTGTTTGTGTCCATGTGTCCTTTATACTTGTTCCTGCAAACCTTTCCCTTTCACATCACGGACGACATCTTTGCTGCGACGAGTCCTCAGCGGCCCGAGTTCTCTCGAGTCTGTTCTAATGCATCTTCAGCGCCGCTCCATCCAGCGCTTTTCCTTTCTTCCTTTCCACTGCATCTGAATTTTTTGACAGGGTTTTCAGTTGTAGTGTTCAAAAAAAATCAGTAAAATATTGACACTGTTTAAGGTAATGTGTGCAGTATTAATGCATTAGGGTACTGCGGCAGAAATATTCGGGCAGTAGTGGTACAAGACAACAGTACCACTTAAATCACAATAAAGATCACAGCAGTGGAGTTTTCATATCCATCTCATTTTAGTTATCCTACCTTCCTTTTTCTACATTGCAAATAATTTGTGTCTGTGGTTTTTTTCTAGATGGTTATTCATATGAAAAGGAAGCAATGGAAAATTGGATAAGCAAAAAGAAACGCACAAGTCCCATGACGAATCTTGTTCTTCCTTCAGCGGTACTTATACCAAACAGGACTCTGAAAATGGCCATCGATCGATGGCTAGAGATGCATAAAAAATAAAACTGTTTATTTTTATATTATGTACATTGTATTAGTGATCTCATTTGAATGATTTAAGAGTAGATACTAATCAGATATTACGAAAGGCAAAACAGAAGGACAAAGGTAATCTTAAATTTAGTTATCTATAAAAACTACTTAGTATCTATTTTCATTCTTTAAAACATATAGACTAAACACATCTAACCCCTTTTCTATTTTTAGTATAAAAGCTTTTTGTACTAATAAAAAATTTTAACTTTTAGAGAAACAAAGTTTGACTTTGAATTGCAATGCCCACTTTTCTTCTTAAATATAGGTCATATCACATTACAAGCAAACATCAGAATAATCTATAACAGATATTGAAATCCTAGTTAATAGCCATTCATTTGATAATTCTTTGGAATCCATCTAAAAAGAATTTGTAGCAAAATAATTGTAGATTTATGAATAAAGAAAATAACCTTTATATGTTTAATGAGCAATTTTGTTGGATTCTAATTTCAAGGTGTTAATAATTATTTTTCTCCATTGTCCAAAACCATTGTCCAAGCTGGAATAAATTGTCATGAATATAGTGTTCTATTTGCTAAAATATATAAAGTAGCAAATTAGCCTTTTTTCGCGTAAAGAATTATTGAAGTTTCTACGTAATAGTCTGAACTAGACTAAGCTAGGGGGACTATACATTTTTAAGTATATTTTATTGATTATGCTATTACAGTTGTCCCAATTTTTCCCCTTTGCCCCCCTCCACCTGGCAGCCCCTTCCCTACAGCCATCCCCCCTTAGTTCATTTCCATGGGTCATGCATGTAAGTTCTTTGGCTTCTCCATTTCCTATAGTGTTCTTAACATCCCTGTCTATTTTGTACCTACCATTTATGCTTCCTAATCCCTGAACCTTCTCCTCCATTCTCCTCCCTCCCCCTCCCAGCTGATAACCTTCCATACGATCTCCATACCCATGATTCTGTTCCTATTCTAGTTGTTTGCGGTGGGGGGGTAGCTTTAGTTGTTAATTGTTGTGAATTTGTTGCCTTTTTAATGTTCATAGTTTTGATTTTTTTTCTTAAATAAGTCCCTTTAACATTCCATATAGCAATGGCTTGGTGGTGATGAACTCCTTTAACTTGACCTTATCTGGGAAGTACTTTATCTGCCTTTCCATTCTAAATAATAGCTTTGCTGAATAGAGTAATCTTGGTTGTAGGTCCTTGCTTTTTCATCACTTTAAATACTTCTTTCCAGCCCCTTCTTGCCTGTAAGATTTGAGAAATCAGCTGGCAGTCTTATGGGAACTCCTCTGTAGGTAATTCTGCTTTTCTCTGGCTGCTTTCGAGATCCTCTCTTTAACCTTTGGCATTTTAAATATGATGTGTCTTGGGGTGGTCCTCTTTGGGTCCAACTTGTGTGGGATTCCAGTGCTTCTTGAACTTGTTGTCTACTTCCTTCACCAAATTAGAGACATTTTCTTTCAGTATTTTTTTCAAGTAAGTTTTCAATTTCTTGCTCTTCCTCTTTTCCCTCTGGCATCCCTATAATTCAGATGTTGGCACTTTTGAAGATGTCCCAGAGTCATCTTATACTATCCTCATTTTTTAAAATTGTTTCTTCTTATTGTTGTAGTTGAATGTTTATTTCTTCTTTGTGTTGCAAATCATTGATTTGAGTCCCTTTCACTGTTGGTTCCCTGTAGACTTTTATTTCACTTAGTATAACCTTCATTTCTTCATGTTCATGCCATGCTGAATGAGTTCCTTGAGCATCTGATCACCAGTGTTTTGAACTCTGCATCTGATATAGCTCCATTTTGTTTCATCCTTTTACTGCAGTTGTGTTCTGTTCTTTCATTGGGGCCATATTTCTGTCTCAATTTGGCAGCCCCCCTGTACTTGTTTCTGTGTATTCGATAGAGCTGCTTTGACTCCCTGTAAAAGGCACCAGTTACTTCTGTGGGGCAGAGCCTTGGGTAATCACCAGGGTAGGGCAACCCACTTCATTGCTTTGTGGCTTGTGGAGCGGGGGAAGCCAGAAGACTCCTGCCTGGCTTCTGAAAGTTTGCCTGGCACACTTCCAGCCACTCTCCCCATGCGACTGATTGCCTTCCAGCTGTGGCCCTGGTGCTGAATCCCAGAGTGGGCAAGATTGTGGACATTCTACACCCGCACAAGCCCTTTTCAGCAGAGTTTACTGAAAATCTGGCAAATTATTCTGCCACCCCAACCCCCACTGGTTTTTACAGCCAGAAGTTATGGGGATTTATCTTCCAGGCACTTGAACCCTGGGCTGTGTGGTCTGGCCTGGGGCTGGGATCCCTCTGCTCTGAAGGTACTCCTCCCAATTTTTATCTACCACACATGCCCGTTCCACCACCAATACCTCTCCGTGCCCCACTGTGTCTCCTCACCTTTGTGTCTCAGCCCCTCCTACCTGTCTCGATGCATGTGGCTTCCTTAAATCCTTGGTTGTCGGACTTCCATACAGTTTGATTTTCTGACAGTTCTGGGCGTTGAGATTTAGTTGTAATTCTTTCGTGGTTACGTGAGGAGGTGAAGTTTGTCTAACTATACCTCCATCTTGACTGGAAGTCATGACCGCATATTTTTGTACAGTATGCTGGCATTTAATATCAGTGCCCTGATAAGTGTTCACTTAGAAGAAAGCTTCGGAGTTCAGGAAGTGGTGGTTGTATTGCCTTCACATACCTGTTTGCCAGAATGGAAGAAGCCATTAGTGGGGAAGCTTGTTAGAACTGAACTGCGGTGGCAAGCAGGGACCTAGATCTGGGTGTTTACCCCCAAACCCCTGTTGGAATTGTTCAGAAGTTTGAAATAAAACAGAAATGCAATGTGATTACCTTATATGCTTAGCCTTCTCCTAAATTTTATGAACTTATAGTTAATAAGCTGCATGTCCACAGGGTGGAACGCCTGGCTACCACAGAAATCTCCAAATGCCGCCTCTTTGGAACTGCTGCTCTGTGTGGTCTGTCATCCTCGTAATGTATTGCTGAGTTTTATTTTGTATCACAGCTAAGATTCACAACCTGTGATTGTAGAAGAGTTTCTTCATAGTGCACATGCTTCTCACGTTCTTTAGAGGACAAAAAATAGGTTGGGGACATAGTCTAGAAGGTGTTTGTCTATTTTATTCTTTACAGAAAGAATGCTAACATAATTCTAACACTTTTTTTTTTAATTTTTAGAGCCCAACACTGGACCAAATATCTTTTGTTTTGGTAAAATAACAGACTTACTTTCCAAAGGAGGCTATCTGGTTTTTACATAGAAGTTACTAAACATCATCAAAGTCGTTTAAGGAAAAACAAAATCATTTCTATAAAAGGCTGGTTGTTTTTAAATGTTAGAGGTGATTTTCTTTCCTACATTTCCCCAGTATAGTTTCTTGTTGAACTGGCTGAAAACTAAGATGCCAATAATTTACCAGAGTAAAGTATTTACAAATAAGCCAAAGGCAAACAACTCACTGTCCCCATAAACACACAAGCACAGACAGACCTCAACACTCCACACCCAGAACCGCCCACAGGAAGCACACGGACGCCCTGCTGCACTCTCGGCCCTCCCGGCCCTCCCGGCCCTCCGCAGGACTGTGCGGGAGCAGCACTCACCTGCCCATTGCCCGTCCTCGGGACTGACCAGTAGCTTCCCAAGGAGATTTAACTTCTCTGCAGCAAGATTTAAGCAAACATCTTTACTGAGACGACATCAAAATCATAATGTAGTATGTAACAAATTCTACTAGTAGTTATAGGAGCAGCTTCACAGGAAAAGTCATCCAACAAAAGAATTATCTATTGGCAAATAACACTTTTTCCTTCCCACTCAGTTTATTTTTAACCTTTAGTTTAACTGTATACACTTAAAGAAGGACTTAAAACTCTACACTGAGCCTTGCTAGTAAGAGTGGGAACCGGACAGTAACCTGCAGCAGCACAGGGGACACGAAGGCTTCGAGTCCAGCCAGCATCTCTCTACAGTGAGATGCGGCTCAGTGCTCCCTCGGTCCTGCGACTCCGACACTGGAATATGTGGGCACACTGACACACACACACTTTTAACCAAAAATTAATACAAAGGTGCTGAGAACACACTTTCATATTAATAGTGATCACTGTGTTGCCAAAACGTTTGAAAGTTAAGAGTCCTAAAAATACCTTATTGCCAGTAAAAAGATACACCACAATTTCTGGAACAGATAAAATTATAGAAGGCTCTTCTTTGTGCTTTCTTCCCTATTTCAGGCAAAAAGACTAATTTTGACCCTTGAATATTTTGACATTTCTAGACGCTGTCACCCCTGTTTTAAAATTATTACTAAATGAAATTAAATATGCATTTGATGGTATTACTATAAAAATAGGCTTTTCACTATTTTCTTTAGAGTAACAAGACCGCCCAGGATTAAGCAAAGCACGTAGCTGTCATCAGAATCTTCTCCACTTATCCGTGGTGTCATTTAATGCAAAACACATTCTATTAATAGTCTTTATTCCATGTGGAAAAGTACAGTAGTTGTGCAAAAACAAAACTACATAACAAAAGAGTAAGACTCACAAATATTAAAGAAAACAATACACAATAAATAAGCCATAGTAGTTACAGAACTCAAGAAAAGCCTATTAAAAAATGACAAAGCTGTACAAAACACATCAAGAACAAATGTTGAAGAATAACACCAGAAGATTCTATTCGTACAAAACTATAGTGATACTCAACAGGAACTTCATTACGATGATTCATTTTTAAAACATTCTGTAAATATAGAACTCCTTCTCCCCAAGTCTAGAAAATAAATTTCACATCCCAACATATAAAACAAATACATTCCCTCCTCTCTCAAACTAGCATTTTAACATCCTTCACTAGCACACCATTTTCATATAAAAATACCTTTAAGCCAAGGTTCATTCCTGTACCTTATCTTTACAAATGAATAATACATCAGTTTGGACTTAAGTAGCACCTCGAAGGTGTTCATATAAATGAAATAAAGTGCCGTTACTGGTGCACTGTTAACATGCCGTAATATAGTGTTCAGTGCAATAACCAGTATGGATGAAGTTTACAAAGAACATGCAAATATATGACTTTTTTTTTAAAGATTAAGTACTTGAAATAGTTATATTTACAAGTCTGAATACAACTTGGCTATGTAATATGTACAACATGTGACTATAAAGTAGTGATTGTGTAATAAAACAAAACAAGCCATGAACCAGACCTTAAGTATCCAAATTAAACTCTGTCCTTAAAGGACCACGAAGGCTTGTTCCAAGACTGCTATCACTGGTGACAGCAATTTGTGAACAGGCTGAGAGCTAATTCACACGTCCCCCAGAACACTCTAATTCTTGGTAGTAGAGCCCAAATCCAGCTTGATCTCCAGTTATGATTCCAAATGGCCTACACTGCTTCCAGATACTGAAACGCATTGTGATAGGAAAGGAATGTAGTTCCAAAAACATGCTATAAAAATGTTTAATGAGAAACGTAACAGAAATAAGTGCTTAATTCTCTTCAAGGAATTGCTGTGAAGGGAACAATACTTGGATATTCTTGTATTTTGCTTTAACAAGTCAGCAGTGTAACATTTATAGTCACATATTCAGCTAGAAATCACTTGGGTCTTAATTTTATCTATATATGTAAATTGAGATTTGACTCAATGGAACTCCAACTTGAAAATTCCATCTTTTCCAGACTATTACCATCTGGCTATTTAGTAATGAGCTGATCCTACTCTCCAAGAAATATTATGATTTTACCACATAGCAAAGGCTAGGAGAAAAGTGATAAAAACCAAATAATTTCCTAAGAGAGAGAAGCATTAGTTAATATCTTCTTGGCTGTCTTAAATTTTTATTAGACATAACTACTTGTTAGTTTTCAATTCTGGTTAGCGTTCTTACTTATGGTGACTTCTGATATTTATCAAAGAAATTTTATCCCACATTTTAAATAAAGCAATGGTATCTGACCCACCTTCAAAGAAAAAGAATATGGCTAAAAAGTAATTTTTCTCATAAAAAACATTTAATTACCACTGAGAGCCAACACACTGTTTCAAATTCCACCCGAGGGTCTCTCAGCCTACACATTCGACTCAATGAATGAGCGCTTTGGTTTTGCTGACGGAAGGTGACTCCGGTGGCCTTCGTTACTGATGTGAGGCTGCTGCTTAGAGA
>PVKM010050695.1:0-10653 GCA_004027735.1 Carollia perspicillata
TGGAATACTTCTTTCCAGCCCCTTCTTGCCTGTAAGGTCTCTCTTGAGAAATCATCTGGCAGTCTGATGGAAACTCCTTTGTAGGTAACTGTCCCCTTATCTCTTGCTGCTTCTAGAATTCTCTCCTTCATTTTAATCTTGGCTAATGTAACTATGATGTGCCTCGGTGTGTTCCTCCTTGGATCCAACTGTTTTGGGACTCTCTGAGCTTCCTGGAAGTCTATTTCCTTTGCCAGGTTGGGGAAGTTCTCCTTTACTATTTGTTTAAATAGTAAAGGAGGTTTACTATTTGTTTCAAGATGTCCTGGAGGTTCCTAAGCCTCTTCTCATTTTTTTGAATTCTTGTTTCTTCATTCTTTTCTGCTTGGTTGTTTCTTTCTTCCTTCTGGTCCACTCCATTGATTTGAGTCCCAGTTTTCTTCCCATCACTACTGGTTCCCTGTACATTTTCCATCATTTCACTTATGAACGCCTTCATTTTTTCATCTAATTTGCGACCAAAATCAACCAATTCTGTGAGCATCCTGATCACCAGTGCTTTGAACTGTGCATCTGATAGGTTGGCTATCTCTTGCTTGCTTAAAAGTATTGGCTCTGGGGCTCTGAGCTTTTCTTCTGTTTGAGTCCTATTTGGTCACGTGGCACCTATTACATATGAGGGGCGGAGTCTTAGGTGTTCACCAGGGCGGGGCAGCCTAGTCGCCAAGTTGTGACGCTGTCTGTGGGGGCGGGGTCAGAGAGGGAATAATGGCTCCTGTTGCAGGCTTTCTCGGATTTGCGTCCCCTCTGCTGCCTCCCACGAGCAAACTTGGCCCCCCTGGCACTGGTTCCCAGATGGGAGGGCCTATGCACCCTCCGGGACCTTGTGGGTCTCCCTGGCTACCTCTCCTGTGAGGCTGGGAGCCTCTCTCGGCACCTTTTCAATCGGTGTTTTTAGGCTTTATTTCCCGTCGCTGGGGCCCTGGGCTGTGCGGTCCGTCTCACTGCCCGCTCTTGCCTAGTTTATCTGCACGCGAATGTGTGTCCATGGTTGGCCAACTGCCCTGCGTGCCCTGCGTGCTCTGCTCGTCTTCTCCCCGCATCTGGGGTCTACAAGCTCCACGCCACCTATGCCACCCAGCGCTCCCGAGCCTGGCAGCCACCACGTTTTCCTTCCGTGTTCCCTCTCCTCCGGCTGCCGACTCTGCCCCTCTTACCGGTCTGGTTGAATGGTTGCCGGACTTCCGTAGTTCAATTTTCTGTGTTCTGGTTGTGTTATTGTTTATAAATATTTGTTGTCCTTCATCTTGGTTGTGAGAGGAGGTACAATGTTTCCACCTACACCTCCATCTTGGCCGGAAGTATTTTTCAGATTTTTTAAAAAGTAATAGAACCCTTTCATCAAATGAACTCTTATGTGGAAGCTCAATGTGCAATCATTACTTAGGCCGTTTACTCCATTATAGAGGACTATGCCTTGATATTTTAAAGCTTTGTTTCTTATATCTAGTTTGGAAGTTTTATATTTTGTGATTATATATTCTGTATTTACTCACTGTGTAATCTATCAGTAGAATGAAGAGGAATTTACATGGATGGGAATAATATGCTATGGACCTATAATCTCATAGGGCCTGTGCTTGGAGTTGCTTTCTAGCAGTGGGATTGCATCCATCATCTCTAGTTTGGTCCTCTTTGTGGCCAGCATAGCAGCCTGTGACCTACAACTACTTGTTCAAGAATATAATGTTTTGCCCTGGCTGGTGGAGCTCAGTGGAGCTCAGTTGAGCATGGGCCTATGAAGCAAAGGGTCGCCGGTTCAATTCCCAGTCAGGGCACATGCCTGGGTTGCAGGCCAGGTCCCCGGTAGGAGACATATTAGAGGCAACCACACATTCATGTTTCCCACTGTTTCTCCTTCCTGTCCCCTCTCTCTAAAAAATAAATAAGAAAATGTTTTTTAAAAAAACTCGAGGAGTTAAAAAAATCGAGGAGTTAAAAAATATATATATATATATAATGTTTACTGCTCTTTAGAAACACATTTCCCTTTAAGGGATGTCCTTTACCTCCTTTCACCATTATTCTAATAATTTTTGTCTCTCCTCTATTCATTTCACTACACTGTTGCTACCTTTGGACTCTGATAGATTCAAAAATCTGTTTTTCTCCAGTTTAATACATGGTTATTTTTTCTTTACCAATGATTTATAATCATATTGCTATAAGCTGATAAATATTTGGAACTATATATAGTTTTATGAGAGGGGGCAACCAAAACAGAATTTATTTATAAAAAATTGTGTATTTATTCTCACATGTTTAAACTTCAGTCACCTTCAAAGTACTCTCCGTTTGATGCAATACACCTATTGAGACATTTTTTCCACTACTCAAACAGTTTTTAAACTCATTGATTTTGATACCTTTCAGTGGTTCTGCCATCTTTTTGTTTCACTTCTTCCACATCAGCAAACATTTCACTTTGAGGATTTTTTTCATCCAAGGAAACAAAAAGAGTCACACGGGGTGAGATCCTGTGAATAGGGAGGGTGGGGCACAGGGGTCATGCATTCATTTGGTCAAAACTGCTGAACACTCAGCACAGTGTGGATAAGTGTGCTCGTAAATCACCCATCATGATATAGGCAAATGCATTGAAAGAGTTCTGGCCAGCATAGCTCAGTGGGTTGAGTGTCGTCCTGCAAAAACAAAGGTCGCCAGTTCGGGCAGGGCACATGCCTCAGTCGAGGGCCTGGTGTCCACATGGGGTGTGCACGAGGCAACCAATCATCATCTCTCACCCCGATGTTTCTCTCCTTTCCCCTCTTTCCAAGAATAAATTAAATCCTTAGAAAAAGAAGATAATTTAATTTACTTTGGAATGGCTGCCTGGGTTACTTTAGTCTTGTAATGTGTTTCAAGAGAAAATGAAGCAGTAGCAAGAGTTGAATTTACTAGATGCAGTAGCCAAAGTGCCCTGTGTGAAGGCAAGTTTTTGTCTTAAGATTTGCCAGTCACTGCATCCTTTTTAATGAGACAGCTCAGTCTGAGCCTGCATAACTGCCATAATTATTTTCCCAGATGTTAAAGGAATCCCAGCTTCCAGGTGGGCAGGCCTCTGCTGGAATAATAATCAAAATATTAAAAGCCAGAAGACTGCTCTATTCCCTTCCCTCTACCCCATTCTTAAAACATTTACATAACTGGTAAAATAGTATCAAGATCCTTCCTTTGAGTTCTAGGATGCCCATCCTCTCAATACCTTGCTCTTCATATGACCTGGTGTTTCCCATTCCTGCGATACTCCTAGGTTCTACAGAAAGGAGTGGCTATCCCCTTGGCTGCATTCCCCCTCTCTGTGTATTCTAGACTGCACTGTCCCCTGTCCTCTTTCTCTAGTACCTATTCCAGTGTCAATTTTGTAATCTAGAAATGTAATCTCTCAGCCATGGACTGCTTTCTGCCATTCTCTTCATGTTGTGGTTTCACACCTTTAGAAAAATTATCATCATTATGATGGAGCTCCTTGGGGGAAAAGAGATAAATATCCACTGTCAGACAGCCAACTTGAACCAGAAACAGTAACACAACTTGTGTAGTCAATTATGCAAGCATAGTAAAGAAATTTAGAAAACAGAAAAGTAAAAATCTGTAATTGCACCATACTTACATTAATCCATTTATCCATTGTTTTTACACTTACATATTCATTCTAGTCACCAGATATTTACGTCAATATCTGTTATGGCCTAATCACCATGCCTTCTAGCAGATTACAGTCTAGTAAGGGAATTGCAGCCAGGTAGAAATAATCACTAATAATATTTTTGTATATTTTTATTGAATCCTAATGTTATCATAGCATTTTAATACATTTCAATTATACTGTCTATTCACTCTTATATCCTTTATTTTATTTTTAATTTACAGCACAATAATTCGTAGAACATTGGCGAGCCCTGCCCATTTTCTGCTTCACAGAGCCTATCTGTAGCTATACTGTTTCTCCACCTACAGCTGTGGCATCAACTGTGGATACATAGCTACTCCTTACCACCCACTAGTTTTCAGTAAGGGTGATACAGCTGATAGAGCTCACTCTCACCAAAATAGAAGCCAGGGCAGAATAGGCATCAGTCTGGGGAGTGGATCATCACCTCTTGTACCCTGACCCAGCTGTTTCAGCCCCTTATAGATCGGCCTACACAGCGCAAGACAGACGTCTCATGACCTAGGCCATAAGAATGACCGTTTGCATGTTTTCTCGTCTCCTAACTCAACTGTTTTCATTTCCCACAGTCCTCCTCTTTCCCCCTTTCCCCCTTCCAGAATCCTGCTTTTCAAAAAACACTGTTTGATATTTTTTCCCATAATGCCACCTCTCCCCTCAGAAAAAAATGAAGGCCTAGTTCATTTGATTCCCTCTTGTGTATTACAAATTATAGCCTCAGGCTTCCATTCAAGGTCTGTAGCTTTAGCCCTTACCTGATTTCTGTTCTCTTTATAATCACGGTCATATTTTTAAGTATAACCAAATCATATTCTAGTGTTTTTTTACAGTGCAATGGTTCTTAGTATATATACAAAATTGTGCAACATCACCACACTTTAATTTTAGAACATTTTTATCACCCCAGAAAGAAACCACATACCCATTAGTGGTCATTCCCTACTTCCCCTAGTGTTTTGCCAGCCCAGGTCAATCATTAATCTACCTGCCGTCTCCCTAGGTTTATCATTTATCGCTGTTTGTAGTGGGGACAGGTACAGATGGGGAGAACGATGAGCTGTGGTGTAGAAGTAAGCTTCTACTTCTGATCTCTGCCTGACTTCTAACCCTTAAATTTGAAGTTAAAACTCCTTGTCCCTTTGATTTTCTTCCAGAAATTCCCATCTTCTCTCCAAAAGACACTCAGCTATGATATCTATAAACATATATACCTAAATTTTTATCTTATTTCATTAATCCAATTTCTTGTGAATGAGTAACACTAGTACTCATACATGCAAGCATACCTACCTTGCCCTGGGTTGTATTTCAAAGCCTTCTTGTCTGAACTTACAATGAGGTCACCATGCCTCAAACACATTACCCTAATTCTCTAATTCCTAGGTTTTTCAGATCAGGCCATACCTGTAACATGCTGATTTTAGGTAAGATATCCATAATACTAGGTTACAGTGAATGGCAGGAGACAGTGGAATGAAGCATGGGGAATGGCTTGGAGAAAACACCCCTCTCTGCCATGTGCACAAGTAGAATTGAACGTGGGGAGAGGAAGAGGTGTGGGAGATCAGCATGGGAATGCTCTCTAGTGGGTACTTTTTCCCACCAGAGCATCTTGGCCTCCCTAGTATCCCCATCCCTCTGGAGTGGTCCTTTGTGATGTCTGAGCTCCCCATAGCCACCATTGGCTGTGGGGAAGGCCCTGATGACCAAACAAAGTTGAAGGTGTGTGACTCCTCACTGCCCTGGGGAGGAGTATATATACAGAAGACAGGAGTCCTGAGAACTTAAACATGGCAAAAGTGACCAAGAAATCATGGAAGCCACACACCACAAGCATCCGGAGGTGGAAGAAGAAAAAGACCCACTCTCATCCTGGATCAAGACACAATAGAAAGGTCAGCTGACCCTACCAATGCTCCTCTTCTTCTTCCCCATATAAGTCCTGTATCTGCCATCCTCCCCAGGTAATCCTGCCTCTGCTTAGTACCAGTCTCCTCCTTAGCTCCCCTTCCCCCTGCAGCCCCATTTTCTTCTTCCAACCCAGTGTCCTCTGAGCTGACCTTATTGCCTTAATAGGTTCTGAAGATATGCAAGAATGTAAAAAGACCACTTCACATGACCTCAAGAAGAAAATGCTCTCCTAAAGTTTTAACTACTTCAAGAAGGCAGAAGAGAGGGAGAAGGGCCAACAATTTTCATCCTTTACCATAGACTGAACTGAAGGCAGCCAGGCCAAGCCCACTGGACCCTATAGAAACACAACACTTGAAAATAAGACCCCTGCTAACAGTACCTGCAGAGCAAGCTTCGGAGACTTGAAACAATCTGCCGCGTCTAGTATCTGGGCTGCTGGGAAATGGCCAACTGCACGGGGACCTACTCAAACACTAAAGTGGAATATGGACCACAAGAAAATGGTTATTAAAATAAAATCAACATGGTGTGAGAAGCCCCTCCACAAAATAAAATAAAATTAAGCTCTCTGCACAGAAATTGTGTTACATTACTGTTTGAGATTGTCCCTCAAAATGAGAGATCGAAATGGCAGAAGCTCAGAATCTTTGCTGCAAAACAAGTCCCAGGTCCCCTCATATCCACCTGTGGAGAAAATGAATGTGCAACTTCCAAGGGTAGGGAGATGTCCTTTCCACCAGATTCCCCAGCTATGGCAGACCAATTTAACAATTTCTTTTTTATTTTTATTACTTTTTAACTTTTTAAATTTTATTTTCTTGATTATGCTGTTACACTTGTCCCAGTTTTGGCCCATTTGCTCCCCTTCACCCAGCACCCCCGACTCCAACTCTCTCGGGCAATCCCCACAACATTGTTCATGTCCATGGGTCATGCATGTAAATTCTTTGGCTACTCCATTTCCTATACTGTACTTTACATCCCCATGGCTATTCCTTAAGTACCTATTTGTCCTTCTAGTTTCTTTTTAAGATTTTATTTATTTTTAGAGAGGAAGAGTGGGAGAAAGAGAGGAAGAGAAACATCAATGTGTAGTTGCCTCTTGCATGCCCCCTGCTGGGGACCTGGCCTGCAACCCAGGCATGTGCCCTGACTAGAAATCAAACTGGCAACCCTTTGGTTTGCAGGCCTGCACTCAGTCCACTTAACTACACCAGCCAGGGCCTATTTGTACTTCTTAATTCCCTCACCTCTTCACCATTCCCCCAATACCCTTCCCATCAGGGAACCATAAAAATGCTCTCCATATCCATGGTTCTGTCTCTGTTCTTATTTGCTTAGTTTTTTAGATTCAATTGTTGATGGATGTGTATTTATTGCCATTTTGTTGTTCATAGTTTTGATCTTCTTTTTCTTAAGTCCTTTTAACATTTCATATAACAGTGGTTTGGTGATGATGAACTCCTTTATTTTTTTCTTGTTTGGGAAGCTCTTTATCTGCCCTTTGATTCTTAATGATGTCTTTGCTGGGTAGAGCAATCTTGGCTGTAAGCCCATGCTTTTCATGAGTTTAATATTCCTTGCCAATCACTTCTAGCTTGCAAAATGTCTTTTAGAAATCAACTGACAGTCTTATGGGAACTCCCCTGTAGGAAACTAACTGCTTTTCTCTTGCTGCTTTTAAGATTCTCTCTTTATCTTAACCTGTAGCATTTTATTTATGATGTGTCTTGATGTGGCCTCTTTGCATCCATTTTCTTTGGGACTCTGTGCTTCCTGGACTTGCATGTCTATTTCCTTCACCAAATTAGGGATTTTTTTTCAAATAGATTTTTCAATTTCTTGCTCTTTCTCTTCTCCTTCTGGCATCCTTATGATACGAATGTTGGAATGCTGGTAGTTAACCCAGTGGCTGCTTATACTACCATTGTTTTTTTGGATCTTTTTTCTTCTTGTTCTGATTGCTGTTTTTTTGCCTCCTTATGTTCTAAATAATTGATTTGATTCTCAATTTCATCCACACTGTTGTTGTTTCCCTGTAAATTGTTCTTTTTTCCAAATTTTTATTTTTATTTTTTTATTGTTGTTCTACTACGGTTGTCCCAATTTTCCCATGTTGCTCTTCCCACCTCACTGCCCCCTGCTCCCAAGGTCTGTCTGCACCCTGTTGTCCGTGTCCATGGGTCCTTTATCCATGTTCCCTGACCCTCTGCTTCTTTCCCCACCATCCTCCTCCCTCCTCCCCTCTGGTCACTGTCAGTCTGTTCCTTGTTTTCATGCCTCTGGTTCTATTTTGCTCATTTGTTTTGTTCATTAGGCTCCATATAGGTGAGATCATATGGTATTTGTTTCAATTAGTGTATCCTTTGTTTCTGACTGAATCTTTTTTATGTTGTTAAGGTCCTCACTAAGTTCCTTGAGCATCCTTCTAACCAATGTTTTAAATTCTGTATCTGATAGATTGCTTATCTTCCTTTTGTTTTGTTCTTTTTCTAGAATTTTTATCTGTTCTTTCATTTGGACCATACTTCTTTGTGTCCTCATTTTGGCAGCCTCTCTGTGTTTGTCTCTATGTATTAGGTGGAGCTGCTATGACACCCCTTGTTGGTATCATGGTGTAATGTAGTAGGTGTCTTGTAGGGTCCAGTGGCACAGCTCCCCTATCACTCAAGTCGGGTACTCCAGGTGCAGCCTTCATGTGGGCTGAATATACAGTCCTCTTGCAGTTAATCCTTGATTGCTGTTGGCAGGTCAATGGGAGGGATTTACCCAGGCCAGTCAGTTGCAAAGACTGGCTGGAACCACTAACCACAACCACCAACCTCCATCCTCCATAGAGGATCAGCTGTGCAGCGGCAGGGTGGTGGTGCTCTGATGTGGTCTGTAGCTGTGCACTGGGTACATAAGCTATAGGGTTTTCCAGGTAGTGCAGTCCAGGGTCAGCCCCTCCCAGGGTGTTTTGCCTGGGGTCACCCTGCCTGGGCTATAAAACAATATAAGATGGTTGTTACTTGTGGTGGGCTTGGGGATTCCCAGGTTAAACCAAGCAGTGAATCTTGGCTGGCTGCTGCTATGCTGGGCCTGGGGCCACTTAACAAGAGGTGTAGGGGCTGGGAGCTCACTGAGGCTGGCTGCTGCCTGTTTGAGAGGATAGAAAGTTGTGAAGCATGAACTAAGACCAGCCATCCACATGGAAAACTCTGTTAACAGTTTGGGTGGGCTCATAAATAAGTTGTTCTGGACGGAGTTTCTGGGGATCTCCAGGGTGCGGCAAACAGTGTTAATCAGGTTGATGGAGTCTCAGATATGGCATCTGCCTGCTGGCTCTGTGTCTCTGTGGGGAGAGGGTTCTGAAAAGGCCTCTGCCCGCCTTTCTGTTGAGAGAATGCTGTCCCCCAGCTCTTGCCTTAATGCTAGACACTTCACTTCCTCCCAGCATGCCACTGATACCTTTTAAGCTGCTACACTGGTGCTGGAGCTCTGCATGTGTGAGTCTGCGTATGGGTTCTTTAAGAGGAACTGCTCAGGACTCCAAAAGTTTCTCCCACCCACTCAATCCCTACTGGGTTTTGCAGCCAGAAGTTATGGGGACTTACATTTTTGGCACTGGAACCCTGGGCTGGCAGGCCTTGTAGGGCTGGGACTCCTCACTCCCAAGATATTCCTCTTGAATTTTTAGCCATCACACATGGATGTGGGACCAGCCTGTTCCGTGTCTCTGCCCTTCCTACCAGTCTGGATGGATGTAGTTTCTTTAATTCCGTAGTTGTCCAGCTTCCTCCTCAATTTCTTATGGTTCTGAATGTTGGTTGCTGTATAATTTAGTTGTAATCCTGAGGTAGTTGTGCAAGGAGTTGACCCATGTTTACCTCTGCTGTCATCTTGACTGGTAGTCTAACAATTTCATTACTAGGTACTCAATGCTCAATTTAAATATAAGTGCAATCAGCAGACTATGGCACTGTCTATGTACACTCTAATAGGCTTAATGGCAGTGGAGGAGGAAAAGGTGGGAAAGAAAAAGGAGAGAAAGCCAGGAGGCTCTGACTTTCTTAGTCATGATGCAGAACTGAGCTGCCCCAGTCATGTGGGAGTAATTCAGTTCAAAGTTGAATGCCCTTGAACTTCAAAGGCTCCCTCATCCTCTGGTGACCTTGAAGTGAGTTGTAATAAAAGACAGAGCAGCCCCAAGCCCAGCCACCAGGAGAGGATAATCATGTGGCCACATCAAAGCAGAGATACTTATCTCTGGTCTGTTTCTGCCCAGCCTCCCAGTCTCACCCTCCCCATCAATTTTTTCTTACCTTTAAAGGTTAGAATGGAAAGCTCAAAGTCACCAGCAGAGGCAGAAATAGTTAGAATTCCAATATTCATAGGTTGGAACAGGGATCCTCAAAAAATCTGTGTCTCTCCGAGGGAATTTGAAGCACTGTTCATCTTCTTATACAATTTGAAGTTAAAATCTCAACATTTTAGCATGAATTTAAATATTTACTGAGAATGTAATTTCTCACTGTAAATATTAATATTTAAAATAAAACTAACAGTGGATATATATATTTTTAAAGATTTTATTTATTTATCTTTTGAGGGGAAGGGAAGGAGAGAGGGAGAGAAATATCAATGTATGGTTGCCTCTCGTGCATCGCCTGCTGGGAACTGGCCTGCAACCCAGGCATTTGCCCTGACAGGGAACCAAACTGCAGTTGTTTGGTTTACAGGCCCGCGCTCAATCCACTGATCTACACCAGCCAGGGCTGGATGTATATTTTTGATCAGATAAATTTTATCCCACTTTGCTATGGAATTAGACTGGAGAGGTACCACTAGACAGGATTATTTAGCCTGCATTTTTCTCAACGACATTTGAATATGCTCAAATTTGAACAAGCACATAGTTGAGACTCAATTCTTTGCCATGTCGTATGAATGAAATGATTTTTTCTGTATATTTTTAAAAGCTGCTATTATCTGGTATTGGCATGAACCATAAGGAAAAATGCCAACCTGATCTCTGTGCACTCTCT
>PVKM010050696.1:0-10649 GCA_004027735.1 Carollia perspicillata
GACTCTTCCTACAGTCATTTGCACCTGCCAGCATCCCTGTATTATTCCAAGTTTACTGGGCTGCCATTGTGAGTCTGGGCAGGTATAGCCCCATGTCATGGAGCCAACCTTCTTCAAGCTCCCACGCAGGCACTGTAACTCAGGGGACCTGCCCCCCAGTTACGTCTTGGCGGGGAGTGACTTCCATCCCCTGGCTCCAAGCATGGCCACAGCTATTTAACATATTAAGCAACCTGCCAAAGGCTATAGATATGTTAAATGACCATGCCATGTATTAGCTGCAAGGCTGTGGCTGTATAAAACACCCTTGCATATTCCTGCTCCATGTGTCCCTTCCCCCAACTCACACCTGTGGGGGAAGGGGTGAGGACATCTTATATTCTCTACAATATTTCTTAGACACCTTGAGTTCTGGACCCCATTCCAAATCCCTTTTTGGGGCTCCCCTCTTGGCTGCACCCTGTATCAAGAATGGTAAGTAAATAGCAGACTCAGGATTTGAAATCAGGCAATCTTTTTAGCCCTTGCCTCTCACCACAGATTTTGCAAAAAAGCCACTGCTGATCCCCAAGACAAGAGCATGTGAAAACTAGAACATCAATGTGTTTTTTAAAATAATTTTTATTATTGTTAAAGTACAGCTGTCTACATTTTCCCCTGACAATGTCCTCCCCACCCCACCCATTTCTGCCTCCCACCCTCCAACCTATCCCCTTTGGCTTTGTCCATGGGTCCTTTATACATGTTCCTTGATGACCCTTCTCCTATTTTCCCCCATTACCTGTCTCTCCCCAAAAGTCTGGTTACCAACAATTTGTTCTGTATTTCAGTGTCTCTGGTTATATTTTGCTTGCTTGTTTTTTTATTGATTAAGTTTATACATCAATTCCTCAAATATTTTATACTGAAAGATTCTGTGGTTAACCATATTTGAGAGCACACAAACCATTTCCAACATGTTCGTGGAAAATCACAAAGCACACTAGCATATTAAAGGCCCTGAACCATCCTGAGTAAATAAATCATTTAATGTGTTTATCACTACATTTCCCAAACTTTATTCAATGGAACCCCTAGAATCATATCTGCTACCCTTCTGAAAAATTAGGCACAATATCCAGGAATATACCCTGGAGAACTGACATCTATAAAAGAGTTGATAAAATATTTTAGAGTGAAGTCATACTGCCTCACATAACACTGCATAGTCAAAGACCTTTGTAACCTTCTTAAAAGATATCATTTGAATAATTATAATCACTATTCAGTGATTTATAATTTTAATGATCTTCAAGAAAATGATTCAAATTCCAAACATGAGTTGGAAAAGATTCTTTTTCCTTTTGACAGGTGAACCAATAACCTCAGACAAAATATTTGATATGACCAAGATTTCACAGCCTACACATTGAGTTTTCTTCCATGTGACTGTAATGAGCAATGCACCATCCTTAGGATTGTTATATTTCTGATTTATATAATGTGAGAGATTGTCTTTTTTTCTTTTTAACCCAAATGCTCTACAAAAGTGTTGACATTTTAAAGCTGCTCTAGTTCAATTCCATTTACTGCCTCAGTGCCGATTTCTCCAATTAGTCTGACAACACATGTAGTCTCAGTAGTTACATTGTCTTGGAATCATTGATCCCAAAGCTAAGGATAAGTACTGCTAATCTTCAATCCAGTGATCAGAATGGCCTCCTAATTATGGCTGTCCTCTGTCCTTTTAACCTTTTTGACACAAACATTCCTAACAGACTTGAGTCGTCTGCCCAGAAGCTATTGTCATTAGTCATTAGTATTTCACAACCAACCATGTAAGCGGATTTCTTGGTTTCCATCTTTAAACCAAAAAGCCTTAAGAACAACTTTTTAATGCTAAATTTAAAATCATCTTTGCCATTCATTTAATAGCTCCAACTTTATTTTTTTCAAAGAGAAAATTAAAGTCATTACTATAATTTTCATCTCTTTCTACAAGTTTAATAAACATATTTTTCTCCTTATTTATATGAGTATACCATAACACAGTTTACTTAGGAAAGATAATCATTTGACAATTTAATCTACACGTACTTCTAAGTGCACCATAGCAATATAAATTTTTTGGAGTTTTAAGTTAAAAACTATTAAAGAAATGTGTGCTGAAATAAAACTGATTTTGTTCACTTCCCTGCATTTAGTTACTTGATAACACATAGATATAACCATTTAGATTACTAGTTAGCTGAAAACCAGAACCCTAGGACTGGCATTCCTTTAAAATGAGGTAACTTGAAATAATGTGCTACTCAAATATTCAGTATTATTGGAACACTTCAGTAGATTATCCATATGTTATTATTTCTCTATCTTGTTGCCTGATTCTTAGCCTTTTTGATGCTCTTACACACCACTAATGAAAGATGAACTGAAAAGATATTAAACTTAAATTAGCCTACTTGTTAGTCAGTCAATGAGTCAGCAAAGGCACTGCTGGGAGCCCAGAGCACGCAAATTACAGCAATTTTCTCTTCGGCATCTGCTTAGTGAGAAGGAAGCTTAACTCCGAGTTTTTAAAATAAAAACCATACTGCATTTATTTGCCGTTTATGGCTTTTTGAAAATTCAAGCCATTTATGGCTTTTATGAATTCCAGCTGTGCATATATACCATTCCAGTGTATATTGGCTATCACTAATTTTTATTTTTAACACAATTTTATTTACATGTAATTTTATCCTAGAGAAAAATGTCATACTGTAGAATTTTAAATATAATAATTTAAGTTCTGCATAAAATGGTATCAGACTGGTATTCCTTTATAATATCCCACACTATTTTTTTGTGAAAATACTTACAGTTTTTAACAAAAGTTAAAATTTCACCGGACTGTAAAGAAAATAGTTATTAATTCATATAAGTATTGTGGATTTATGGGGATTACTCAACCAGTTGACACACATGTTCTTCACCACAGAGCACATGAGTTTGGATTGCTCGGAAATACATGGGAGACATTTGATAATTGCCTTACTTCACTCCCATTTGCTCCAAGTCTCTTGGGGCGTAATCTGCACCGCCCATAAGAATCTATCTCAATGCCTTATACAGCTCCAGAGTCAAGTGTCAGCCATTCAGTCAAACTTGAAAGGCTTTATTTCTCCTGTTCAATAACACAGCAAGGTCCAGTGGAATGGGCAGTTCTCTAGTATAAAGAACAACAAGAGTGTACAGAAAAAGTGTAACTTTCTAAGCACTTTATTTGTAAAAGAATAAATTCCACCTGACTAAGAGCGACTGGAGCAAAACATAGGCTTTGTGTAGCCAAATGCTCAAAATAGACATGATTTTTAAAAAGCCTATTTTAATCCAGCAGAGTCCCATTAGTTAATCCTATCCCAGACACGAGAAAAATGCTCAAGGACATCCTCTCGTAGCCACCTCTCAACTGTTATTCACAAAAATAAATTATTCCTTGACATACATAAACCATAAATAAGGGCAAGAAATTTTCAAGGCATGCTTGTTTGCAATGTCATTTGAATGGAACTTACCTTGATGGAATTACTAAGCATATTTTTTAAATCAAACAAAAATAACATTACCCTATAAATCAAAAATGAAAACTTTCTTCTTCCTCGTAATCCTCTCTGAAATTTCTATTCCTATATCTATATATCTATATATATCTAAGATCTGTATCTACAGAATATAAATAGTGGAGCACCCTAAATGCTCAGAAGAAAAATATCTTACACTGTTAAAAGTCTCTGTTTTATGACATAGGAAACAAAATAATATTTCTCTCATGACTCAAGAACAGGAGGTACAAGAAGGAAATTTAGCAGTTTCAAAAGTTGCCTACAAGTCAATCTGAGGAAGTCTGAAAATAATAGAGGGCTTATTCGAGCTGTATTCAGGTTGTTTTAAAATGTTGTTATTTATTTTTAAGAGGAAGAAGTCATCAAATAGTCTTGGGCATATAAATTCCAAACACAAGTTATAATATTATACCCTTACATTTTTTACAAGCATTGGAATGTTGGTATACATCCTGCAGACTCATAGCAGTCTGTTTATTCAAAATATAAAAACAGGTCATTTCATTTAATGATCCAGATTTTCCATTTTTTCTAGGAAAATGAGACTGTCTAGCAGTGTTATGGCTGGGCCCGCATTGCCACGAGGCAGCGTCTCTTCGAGCCGACACCTCTTCGAGTATGGCCCCCGGGTGAGTCACACCCACTCTCCCTTGTAACAGCCCCTCTCAAGTCCCTCACAGTCAGATTGTTTCACTCATTACAAACCGACCTATATTTAAATTTCTAACCTTTCCTCTGTTATCATAACCTTGTCACATCACATATGAATCCATTAATCCAATGTTTAGCTTTTTGTCTTTATTGTGTTTTTCCATTACCATTTAGTCCCCTCATACTCTCTCCCCCCAGCAATCACCACGTTGTTGTCCATGTCCATGCTCCCCTTTTCCTTTGTGCTCACCCCTTCCACCCCCTCCACTGCGCTGTCCTCCTGCTTTCCGACTATGAGCCTGTCCCCATTTTCCTTGTTAAATCTTTAGTCTTTGATGATTCTATACCAATTGCTAGGTCTCTCCAATTTATAAATATAAATCAATATTTTAAATACTCTACTAAGGCAAAAACTTCTGAAGATTTTTTAAAATGCAAATTCTGTTAAACAAGAATTAGAATTTCTATAAATTTCTTTTGTTTCTTTAGATTTGGTCATGATATGATGTCAGTTAATGCTGGAAAAACATATTGACTTTGATATATTTTTATCAAGAGAGATAGCAAAGATAACAGTAGTGTATAACCCTGTGCTGACTCCTGAATCCTGTGCTCTCTTCCAGTAGAAAATTAACCAGAGGAAGCCTGATTTGTACTTTGTTAGGGATTAAATGTCCAGTGAATTAACTGATCACTTCACACTATCCACCTATCCACATTGATACACATGATGTGATGGCTATGGGCAATTTTGCTTCATTACAAATGTCTGTCCAGGGCAAATTTCACAATGAGTAGATATTTATTATGCCACCTTATGACATAAGCATTACTTATCATTTTTGTCATTATATACCATATGTATAAACATCTTGTATAATTATCTAATCAAATAATATCACCTAAATATAATAGTATTTGCTTCATATTTGGGTTTTGAAGGTAGATGAACTTAAAACCATATAAAGTCTTACTTGTTTACAATAATGTAATTAATCTGACCTGGTCTGTTTTATATCAGTCAAAGAGAATAATATCTAAATAGAACTTTCTGAAACTTAAAAAAACTTGCTATCAAAACCAGGAAGAGAATAAGAACAGTTAGGTTGCTAATTGTTCTATCTGTTCTTCTGCTTTTATATTTCCTTTAATAAGATAAAAATATATCTTTGTTAGTAGAGTGATTAAATATATACTATTTTTCAATGCTGAATCATGGTTTTCAGAAGAAAATGCTTAGTTTCCTTTTATTAAGTAGAATAATTTTCTTTTGACAAATAATAATATACTTAATGATGTTAATATTCAGGGTAAATAAATAGGATAGAAAATTTTAACCCCTACATAATAAAAAATGTGTATCGTGGTCCTACTTACCTGAAATATCAACTTTTAAATATGTGTAAATGATCAACATGCTACCTTTTATTATCATTATAAATCATATACATTTTATAAATTATAAATTTGTATTTTATAACATAAAATACATTAAAAATATTGGGGAATATGTCATTAAAGGAAAACATTTACTCCTCCATGTATTAATAGAATATTGATAACGTAAATCAATACATAACACGAAGAAACACTTTTATTGACAATAGACAATCAGTTTGCTCTGTGCTTGCTTAGCGATGAAGTCCCATCGCCTTCCCGACAGTAAGAGTTTGTGCTAACGTGGCACGTAGCACGGGAAGACGGAAAGCCGGCTGGTTCTGAGACAGGAACACGTGCCGAGATAACAGCGATCCGGAGAGCAGGTCGACTCTCCCTCCTATTTAACACCGCCTGCCCCTTTTCCTGGTGCTCATGGCTTGTGAGAAATGGTTTTCTTCTTTACTTTTATTAGTACTTACTGTGATTGGTCCTAAGATGTTATTCTTTAACGATCAGTTTTGACTGTTGGGTAAACATCTTTTATTCAATTTTACTTTAAGACCATTTAGATTATTAAAAAATAATTGCTGATAATAAAAACTTCAGTGGTTTGAGTGGGTTATCTATTGATAGTTAATATACTGTAGAGAAACTATAACAAAAATTTAAAACTATTTGATAATTCATTTTAAAATAGCATTAACATAAGTACCAGTTTATGCAAAATAAAATATATATATATTTTTTTTTAAAGAAAAAAAGAAGAGCTGCACTGTTTTGCATCTCTACAAATCTCCTTCATGTTTGACGTCATAAATGACATCCGGAACCTCACTCCTGCTTCTGTAAACCATCTATTGCAATGTCGTACATCTTAGACTTTCCAGAGAACACCCATGAGAAAACAAGAGTGAAAAGGTCAGGCAGTATCCGGGCAGGATTGTGAAAGCAGTTTGACCTGGCAAACCTTCTAAAAGAGTCTCGGGCTCTCCTGAGCACATCCACTTAACATATGAGAACACCTGGCCTGGACAATTTTGTCTCAACAACAGTTGAAGGATCAAATTACACATATCAAACCATAATTACACAAATTAGAATCTTGAAGTTTCAACTCCAGAAAATAGACTCATTCACATCCACCAGACTAACACGAAGACTGCAAGGAAAGAGAGGGCTGTCCAATCCCTTCAATATTCCTTAGGGTTATTTTTACCACCACCAAAAGAAAATTAAACCAGATACCCATTTTATAATATTGTAAGCAGATATATCAATGAATTGATAAATAAATCATGGCCACTACTCATTGTTAGATGTGAGAAACAAGGTCCAAGAACTCTAAAATAGCAGCTTATTCTGAAGAACGTAAGTTGTATTTTATTTTTTAATTTCTTTTGATTTTTATTGTACTTTTCCCATTACCTTCTCTCCCCCTTATACTCTCCTCCACCTGTACCCTCCCAACCCCCCTCAATTACCACACTGTCACACTTTTAAAAGTAAAGAATCTAAGATTCAGAGAGACTCTTACTGAAGATGATATGGCTAACAGATGTCAGACCTAAGAATTTAACCTCAGACCTCCCTAAATCCAAACCTTGCCTTACAATTAGTGGAGACTTATCTACCAATGCAGTCATATTCCATACAGAAATGCTTGACGCTTATAAAATAATGATGGTGATATAATTACACTAATTTACGTAGTATCATATACATGAATTCAGTGTAATGTACATTAAGTCAGTATCTTGAAAAAAAGTTGTTGTACTTGACAAATATTGGCAAGCTGTCAAAAAAAGTTGCCCATCTTTCTCCCCCTGATAATATAGTTTTCTGTATAAAATGATGAAAAACTATAATCCTTAAATCCAGGCTTTAGTTTGATTTCTTCCCCTTAATTCCCATCAGGTGTCAGAAAAATGCAATAATTATAAACTCTCGGTGTCATGCTCAGGCCTTACAAGCCTGTGTCTTTTGCAAAATCTAATTTGATTTCATCTCTGGAACTAGAAATTTTCTTTTTAATCAGACAAACAAAAATATCAGGAAAATAGATTAATCCAGTTCAGGTGATAATATATGTGTTTAGAAAGTCTAATTCTTAAAAAATCTACAAAAAATATCTTCAAATTTGCAACTATATTGGAAAAGATAAAGTATGTCTTTTCATTCATTCCATATTGAATACATTTTTATACTTCATATTAATTATGTGACTAAATGTATATTATGATGCTTGGCAACCTCAAAGTTTTTTGAGCAGATCCTAAAATTTAGCATGTGCATTTTATAAGTTCAGCTTTTAAAAAATCCCCATGTAAAATTCAAAAGAAGAAAACCATGTTAAGAAAATTGTATAATATAAAACAAAATACTTCTTTGGTAGCATTATTGCATTTACATTCTTTTCTAATATGCACAGGTTAAGTGGTATGGTAGTTTATTTTCTGTGAGCTTTAAAAAAATAATTTTAGAGAGAAAGAGAGGAAGGCTAAAAAGAAACAGAGAGAGAAAGAGAGAGACAGAGACATCTCAGTCCACCTATTTATGCATTCATGGGTTGTTTCTTCTATGTGTCCTGACCTGGCATCCAGCAGGTGAATTTAGAGTATCACAACTATGTTCTAACTAACTGTACTCCCTGGCCAGGGCCTTTGGTAGTTTATTTTGAATAAGCATCTTTGGAATTCATAACACATTAGTGTAATAGAGACTAATTATATTACTATTTATGACCCTTGTGAGTATTAATAAATATTACATTAATATTTATAGTTCAATTTATAAGACCTGTTTGACTTCTGGTACCTCATCTACTCACACACACCTCTTTTAGTTTATTTCATCACCACTGATGTAAAACAGATATGTGTTTCTATGCCTGCTTTATTTTCTCTCCAAAAGTATTTTTTAAAGAAAAATGGTAAAAATGGTTATAGAAATATTATGTAAGATTTACAATGTAAAGATTGTGATTCCTCATTTATCTTTGTTTTTGAGATTCCCTTTGTTTTGAGATTCAGACCTTACTTGAAAATAAATAATTATGTATAAAAGCTTATTTTTTGAAGTGTTTTAATATTCATGGTGGAAATATTGAAATATAAATCCTTTATGAGTTCATTTTTAGTGGATTGTTTCTATATTCATTATTTGCACTATTTTAGTTTTCCTTTTTAATATTTTAAATATAACCTCACGGCTAAGTTTTTAATGTAAAAAAAATTAAGAACAAGGTGATTTAAATTCACAAAGAACAGAAATGATACCCTAATAGGACACATGGATCTAGCCCTGTTATTATAATGTGAAATAAAATTAGAAATGATTCACTCGATTATTGTTGAGTAAATTATTATTAATATATTTGGTAACAAATATTATTAGATAAAGTAAGTAGTCTAAAAATCACCCTTGGAACCAAGTATAATTTGTACTAGATACAAGACTACTGGCGAAGTCCAGCCAAAGGCCTATGGCAGGTGGGCACTGAACCCTGGGATCAGCCTCTCCTCAACTGTGCTGGCATCTACACCTTTCCCTTCACCACAGAAATGAATAATCGTTTCTGGGGGTTGTAATGATGAAGTCCATATTGATACTTATCATAAAACTTTCAAAAATAATATGACCAAAAATACAAACAATGGTTCACTTTAGTACATGATATTAAATGAGACTTACTACACTAGGCTTCCATGCAATGAATTTTAACCAGGAACACAAGGAATACAAGAAAAACAAAGTTATCTTAAAATACATTCACTGTCTAAATAAAAATGCAGAAGTTACTGTAAATATCATGTAAATTAAACTTTAAGGTAAAAAACAAACAGTTATTTTAGGTAAAGAATTTTATTGCCTAATATCCATATACTAGAAAGATAAAAATATCCTGAATTATTATGAATTTAACATGATAGTTACAAAATATACTTGTCACCACATTAGGAGAAAATATAAAAGCATTTAAGTGATACTACATTTTATGAACATATACATATGCCTACAAGTATAAATGTGTTTAAACATTGAAATTTCATGAAGAAAAAGCAATGCATAATGTATATTTTAATGAAAACTCTAAACTTGATCTTGGTCATAAAACTTAGATTTGGTTGTATTTGAAATGCTCTTATTTATTAATGTATATGACAGTCTAGGCAATTAATTTAAACACTAACAATTCCATGCACTCTCACTGGTAAGGTTGTACACAGTACTTTTTATAGGTGAGTTGAAATAATCATCAAAACAATTTTTATCATAATTTTACTAATGAGAAAACTGAAATTTAGTTATGATAAAATTATATATATATATATATATATTTCATACAATCATAATGTTAACTGAACAAAAGTGGGGTTTGACCGTCCACTGCCATCAAAAGGCATACTCTGGAGGCAGAGGCTAGTGAGAAAGAAAAAAAGATTTTTATTCGAATGCTGAACAATTTGAGGTAGGGGGAACTCCCTGTCTCAAAGCTCATCTCCTCCACAAAATCTAGGAATAATTCTATCTTTCTTCAGTAAGACCAAAACAACAGGCAGTGCCCAGAATTCCTGCTCCATTTTAAAGTACTATCCTTTGGAAGCCTAAGTAGCTGGGGTGGTCATCCAGGAAACGGGGCTTCTTCCCAGCTGCTGTCAGGCTTCAGGCTCTCTCCTACAGGCTGCATGTGTGGCCAGCACTGCCCATTGGCCATGTGGCTTCTAAGGTTGCTTAGCCCCATATTCCTGTGCTGGAGAACATGTGAAGGGACCAGCAAATGCTCTACCAGGTCATTGAGAGAGAGAGAGATTCCCTCCTTGAAGCCATTGCCCATGTGGCAGCTAACATCACATGGCCCATGGAGAGGACAAGACAGTGCACCATCTGTCTTGTGCAGGTCTTAAGCAGAGAGCTATGAGCAAGAGAGAAATCCTTTGCTCCCTTGGGTTTATATTAGCTTTTGGGGTGGGGTGGACCAGACACTTTCTCAGAATGACCAGTAAACTTCCTAAACTTTTTCCTGCTTTCAGTGGG
>PVKM010050697.1:0-10651 GCA_004027735.1 Carollia perspicillata
TGAATTTTTTTAACGTGAAATGGGACTGGTTTTAAAAGCCTTTTACAGACCTCTAGTTTACTTTTTAATTAAAACTGGGCACACATAGACAAAAGTGCACAGGCCATGGGTGTACACCGCAAGGAATTAGCTGAAATGAACAGACCTGTGTCACTATCACCCAGGTCAAAAAACAGAACATTACCTGCCTTCCAAAAGCCCCTGGGTGCCTCTTTCCAATTTCTGCTCCTTCCTTCCTTCTCTCCTTCCTTCCCTCCTCTTCCTTCCTTCCTTCCTTCCTTCCTTTTTTCCCTCTTCTCCTTCCCTCCCTCCTTCCCTCCCACTAATACCACAGATTTGTTCGGCCTTGAATCACACAGCACGTACTTTTTCACAGCTGCATGGGGACAAGGAGAGAGTGCTCCTCCAAGTCACAGACCTTGTATCTCTGAGCAAGGGCACACAGGTGGTGGAAAGGAAATGAGACCCACGGGAATTCACCTTTTGTGGATTCACTCACGGCCCCCAAGCACTTGGAGGCCCAGAGGCCTGGAGGGTCAGAGATAAGAGGGCAGCAGGCTAGCCTGGGGTGGAGTGCAATGGTCAAAGTCCCACAGAAAGGGTGGGAGGGCCCATTCCAGGATCACAGGGACAGCAAAAGGACTGGAGGCAAAAGGACAGGGTGGTGACAGGTGCCAGTGCGAAGAAGCCAAAGTTCAACATTCATGGCCACCAATCAGCAGCAAGTGAGAAGCCCAGACCATGGAGAGGGCGGCTGGGATCGGCCCGAGGGCCCCAGAGTCTGCTTTTTCCTGAGACAACAAACAGACGGGATTCCTGGAAGAATTAACGAAGATCATCTGGTACGCCCTTTCTTTAAAAATCTTTTTATTATGGACAATTTCAAACAAACCCAAAGAAAACAGAACAGTATAGTAAACACCTGTCACTCAGCCTCCACGATTAGCAACATTCTCTATCATCTTTCCCTCTATGCATTCCTCCCCTGGCCTTCCACTCCATTTCTTTTTTTTTAATATGTCCTTTTGGGGGATGGTAGCAAATGTACTTACATCTAAAATGCACAACTTTGAGCTGTTCCATTTTGACAGAGGAAAATGTGTGTTCAGCCCACACCCATGCCAATCAGCACATTCCCGTCTCCCCACGGCGTTCCCGGGGCCAATGCCCAGTCAGTGCCCGGCCCTCCCCGCGCCCCGGAAGCAACAGCTTTCCCCGTCTGTTTGCTCCACAGGTTAGTTTCACCAGTTCCGGAACTGCCCGTACATGGACCTGCAAATCAACCTTGTGTGAGGTTTCTTTCACACAGCGTAATGAGTGTGAATACTAAAAGATGAGTTCTGAAATGCAGTGTGCGCCAAACTGCATCTTCCAGGGACTGCTATCGTTCTGAGATCAACACCTGAGATGAAAATGGCCCACACTGGGGTTCAGAGCCATGACGTTCAACGAATTACTCCAGTCCTGTTCCCTCCCCTGGGCCCCTTTTCCCAGATGGCAGTTTCTGCCCCTGAAAACTGCAGCAACAGCCATCCCAGGGCTCTGACTGAAGAGAGCTGACTCGCAGTTGTCCCTGGAGACGCAAGGCAGATCACCACTCCCCCCCCATCTTCTGCCCTGGCCCTTCCTCCTTAGGCAAGGAAACTGGGTAAAAGCACTGAACAGCCCTAGCGATCTCTGCAAACACAAAAGACATTATCTTCTCCCTGAGCTGGCAGTTGCTTCAGAAAACGGAATGCATCTTTGCCTCGGTCTGGTATCCACCTGGCCCCCAGCTTGGTTCTGTGTATACAGCAGCCCCACCTCCCTTAAATGCCTGGGCCTCTTCATTATTTGCTCTCGACATTTCCTTTATCTTATTACTGCCTTGAAAACGCCAACCCCAGCCGGGTCTGGGAGACGACAGAGCAGAGTGGCCTAGATTATGGACTGCCTTCCCTCTCTCGTCTGGACACAGCGACAGGAGTACCAGCACGGGAGCTGCTCGGGGCTCTGGGAGCTGAGCTCATCCACACGCAGCAGCCACCCAGAAAACAAGCCTCGACAGCCTACAGGCATCAGCGCCTGTCGCTCGGTTTCATCCTCCCAGCTGGCCCTGTGAGACGTGACTGGCATTCAAACCCTTACCAGCCCTCCTCTCCAGGTGTCCAGCCTGCTGGACCCTCCTGCTGGCCTCATCTGAAAGCACAACCAGGAGTGAATCCAGGATTCACAGCACCTTAAAGCGTTCACCAGTTGAAGGACCTCTTAAAGAAATCAAATGCAACCCCGGCCTGGTAGCTCGGTTGGGTACAGCATTGTCCTGATACGCCAAGGTGGTGTGTTTGATTCCCAGTCAGGGCACATACAAGAAGCTACCAGTGAATGCACAGATGGGTGGAATGGCAAATCGATGTTTTTCTCTCTCTCTCCCTCATCAATTTTTAAAACATCTTTAAAGAAAGAAAATGCCAAAAACATCTTACATTTGCAAACTCGACAAAACCAAGAACCAAGCAAATATGGTACCAGGTAGGGCACCACCCTCCTACCGCTCTGCCCCGAGGTTCTCAATCTCACCACCCTGCCATGCACGAATCGGGCAGGGGAGGGAGGTTACACCTTGGCTTCTCCATCACTCCCACTCCTAAATCCAGGCAGCAAATCCACTGGGTCCCAAGTCCTCAGACTCCACTGTACCTGGCCTTCCCGCCATGCCCAGTACCACCTAATTTAGACCCACAATGCAGCTAACAGCCTCTCGGCCTGACCATCACCTTCAATCACCCGGCAGGGTCGAACTGCAAGTGGTCTTATCCTCCCCTTTCCTGTCTCCCCTGCTTCAGAGTCCCATCAGCTGCATTCCATTCTCCAAACACATCCTCCCCTTGCCCTCCTCACTGAGGCTGGTCACACTGTTCTTCCACCTGGCCAGCCTCTGCCACTCAAGGTCAAAACCAGCCAACCCAACAGTCAGCCCCTCCCCCGAAGCCATCCCCAGTGGAAGTCCACGGCTCCTTCCGAGGGATCCCCACACGGCTTCACCTGTCCAGGTGCAATGGTGCCAAGTGATTCTGACAGGTATTATGGTTAAAGTTGTTCACTCTCGATTTTTAAGAGAGCCTGGCAATAGGCATGCACTTAAGGAACAATTACGCACCCCACCCCATGTGAGCTCCTTGTACGCAGAGCCTACATTTCTGACCACTGTCACATTCCTCGCAAGGCCTTACACATACTAGATGATCCATAAATTTTGTTGTCATTTTTAGTAAATAAGTGAAGTAGCTGAAGTAGAACAGGTTTTGTCAGTAAACAGGATCAACCGTGACCACCCAGAAAACTCATACATGTGGATGGGCTTGTTCACTGAAGTGAGTTACTAAGATGAATGACATGTCGCAGTAATTCAAGTCCATACAATTCTTCTTTCTTTTTCAGAAAACACAATATTTGCATTTTTCTGTAGGGGTCTCTCTAATGAAGAGGAACTACGCACCACAGCTTTTAGAGGGAAACTAAAGACAGTACTTCTGGGTTTCAAAGCAAAGTAGGCGCTATGCAGAATATTGCGGCATCCCGAACAAATACTCCCGACCTTGGGTTCCCTGCTCCCCCACTAAACTACCCCATAGGTAGATCTCCTTTGCTCCACCCTTGAGGATCCCCTGGGATCTGCCACTGCCGGCCTGGGGGCCCAAACTGGGGCCAGTTCCAGGCCAGCCTGCACTCTGACCAGCTCCTGTCACTGATGCCACTCGATACAGATTGCAGTGACTGAGCAGGTAGCATGGGCCCTGGGTCTCAGGTCCCGGCAAGCAGGAACAATAAAAGGACCGAGGTCAGTGAAATGCTGCCCGAGTGTGCAGAGGGTTAATAACCAACCCTTGTGAGCCTCCACAGGGTACCGGGGCTGGCCTGCGCAAAGCCCATGTCCAGTTCATGGGCCGCCGTCACCGTCGGGGCAGGCAATGTTCCTTCTGGGCTGGGGGAAGAACCACAGTGGCTTTCGGAAGAGCTAGGGGAGTCTCAGAGGCCAACAGGCTTGCTGAATGTCGCGTGGCCACTGAGAGTAGGAGCCTGGAGGGCTGCATGCAGGAAACTGCTCTTATTACACACTAATTACTGCTCATTTGCCACAGGTGAGCAGCAGCTGGCTGCATGGCTGCATGTTCCGAGGCAGACGGGAAAGGGCTGGAATGGGGCTTTGGACCATGTGGCCTCCCAGCGCCCCTTGAGAGGCGAAACCCAGTGGTTCCCTCTGCCCTTCTCTCTGCATGGGCTCCTCACTCTCTGAAGTGTTCATTAAATCTGAGTTCCTTAAAGTGTTCTGTTGGCACTTCCATCGGGGTGAGATGGGAAGGGCTCACTGGGTCCCCTCCCCCATCCTGGAGAGTGTAGAGGAAGGGAGAGAAAGAATCCAAGGTCAAGGAGGCATTCCAAACCAGGGTCAAGAGGGTGGATGCGCAAGAAGAAGAGACACTCTTTCAACAAACCTACTGAAAACTTTTTAAAGATGGAGTTCCAAACTTTTCAAAGCGACATCCAATGGGTGCTCTCTCACTGGCAGTGCCAGGAGCAACGAGCAAGACCTCTGGGGGGATTATTTCAAGGCTCCGTGCTTTTGCAAATGCCCACTTGGCCACCAGGAGAGCTGTTCTACGGCTGTTCTCTCTGAAATTTCCCAGGTCATGCACTTTCCTCTCCACTCTCCTCACCTTAGGCCTTCCTTTGAGCTTATTTAAAAGCCTCTATAGCACTTTTCGCAGCAGGTAGAGTGACTTAGTTCCACTCAAATTTCTTTAGGACGAGCAACCTGTCTTCTCATTCTGTGTGCCCGACTCCAATGCTTTCAATGAGGCCAGTTCTGTGCACCAGCTTTACAATGAAAGTGAACGCGCTAGGCTGCGCCAGGCTCACCAAAAGCCACCAGCGGCAACTACCTTCAGGTCATTCACCGCAAAACTGAAGCCAAACACTAATTCCTACTCAGTGGGGAAGGGCCTGTGAGCACACGGAGATTGAGACTTGGAGACGTGCCCTCTCTGGTTCTGCTGAGGTTACTACCTCAGAAGAGGAAGGTGGTACGGCAGACAGACTCCTAATGACCAGCAGGGGATGGTCATTAGACACCGGAGAAAAATACAAGTCAACTTTAAAAAAAAAAGGGCAAAAATCACAGACTGAGTATTCCGGGAGGAAAAACAGATGGTTCATCAGCAGGTGCGGAGATCCGCCACCCCACTGATAACTGGGAAAAAGTGGGGCCCACAAGGAGTTCCCACTATCCCCCATCAGATGGACAGCAAAACAGAGCAGCTGGACAGAGACAGGTGATGGAGAAGACGGAGCAGCAGACATTCTAGCATGCTGCTGGGACTCTGGGCAAAAAATCCCTACACGCTTAAGAGGCACTGCCCACCCCCTCCCACTGTTCCGCTCCTGGGTGCACGCCCTGGAGAAAGGCTTGCTTGTATGTAGGCACCAGGAAACCAATTCCGGGGGTTCAAAGCAGCATGATTTTCTAACACTCCCAAACTGAAAACATCCCCAATACCCATCAACAAAGATACATTTAAACACAGTCCTGCAACGGAATCCTTGTGGCTACCTCATTAACATGTATGCATCTCACAGACACAGTACTGAGTGAAAACTCCATTTATATAGGGTTCACAAACATGCAAAACTAACAAGAGTGTTTAGGGAAACAGACACAAGCAGCAAACCCACAGGAAGGGAAGGGATGGAAGACAAACTCAGGAAGCGAGAGGGAGGGAGGGGAGTGGGAGGGAGCACAGGGTGGGTGCGGGGAGGTTAGTAGTGTGGTGATGGTCTGTGTTCTTACACTGGGTGGTGAGGATGTGAATGTTCCTTGTATGATTTTTCTTTAAACTATTCATGTTGTAGACACTCTTTTGTATTTATATCTCATCATTTAAAAAGTTGGAGAGTATGCTACACTGAGAACTAGCCGATACCGAGCAACTCAGACAAAAATACAAGAGGAAAAACTAAGACCAGACAACCTAGGAGGCAGATGAGCCCGGAGAACAGTCCCAGGGGACAGATGCCAGAATGACAAGACTAAAACAGAAAGGGCTGGGAACATGCAAGTCTCCAATGGCAGTGCCACTAGTGAGTGGGCAGGATTGAGTTAGGAAGGCCCAGACCGGCACAGAAATCCATAATTCAGATGGGTGGATAAACATGTGCAGTGGAATACTATTCAGCCATAAAAAGGAATGAAGTTCTGGCACTTGCTACAACAAGGATGAACCTTGAAGACACTGTGCTGAGTGAAAGAAGCCAGACACAAACGCAGAAGTACCGTATGAGCCCTCTTACATGAGGCGCCTGGAGAAGTCAAGGTCACAGAGACAGAAAGCCGAATGGCGGTGGCCAGGGGCTAGGGGCAGGGAGAAAGGGGGAGTTAGTGTTTCGTGGGCTCGGAGTTTCAGTTTGGGAAGATGAACACGCTCTGGACATGGACGGTGGTGATGGCTGCCCAACAACATGAAGGTACTCAACGCCACTAAACTGTACACATCAAAATGGTCCAGTTTATGTTACATTTGACCACACTTTGTAGAAGTCTATGATTCAAGACAGGTGCAGCCAAACCAGAGCTCAGGGAGGATAAAGCAGAGGCACTGTCAGGCCTGCCTCACCTGCCTGAGCACCTGTACGACATGCGGACAACATCCGGAACACGAACCAGGTACAGAGGGGACCCCCGGAGGCAGAGCCGACAGACCCAAGTCCGCAGGCACTGGCACAGCGGGCAGTCCTCGTCCCCTCTGCCTGCACACCTGGGGCTCAGCTCAGTGCTGGGAAACAAGGAAGCTCTGGGTGATCCCACGGGTAGCCCGGGACCCCCGGAACATCACTTTCCAGTTCTTAACCTCAAAAAGAAAAGGCTGAGCACTCAGCAAGCGATAACTTCCGGGGCAAGAACCTGCAAAACAAAGGCTGAGAAGTGGTAGGCAGAACCCAGATGCCGAAGGGCTGAAAGGCAGAGTGGTTGGGGAGGGATGGGGGCTCGTCTTAGGAAAGTCTGATCTTCTGAATCACGAAGCACTCTGCCCTTCCCCGGGAGCTGCTGCGCGGCACACACGGGTCCCACAGGGAGGCGGGGCGTGCGCAGCAAGGCTGCAGGGAGGAGCCCTGGAACATGAGTCAGGGACCTAACCCCACTCCTTTACTAACTAGCCGAGTGGCCCAAGGCAACCGGTGAGACCATGCATAAAGAGGACAATAAGACCTTCCCAGACATGGCAATTAAGGGAAGAAACACACAGATTCTCCCAGCCTTTGGGGGAGGACTGCCGGCAGGTAAAATACCAGGAGCTTTGCTATCAACCTCTAAGCCCAAGAGACAAATACGGATAGATATTAGTCATGTCGCACTCACACACACACCCACACCCACACACAGAACGAGAGGTGAATCTAAGTAATTCAGAGTAAGCACAACAAGCAAAAAAGCAACAAATTGGCAAGAAGTATGTCAGGAAGGCTTGGATGGCAGGGAGAGGAGACGAATACACACCATGCTCACAAATACACACAAAAGCACAAAGATTTAAGGGAACAAAGTGAGGCCAACCCCTTACTATGCAGCAGAATGGGAATATGTAAAATGCTTTTCTCTCTGATAATTCTAAAGTGGTTCTACTTAAGCACTTTTTAAAAACACAGTCTACTCCTGACTGCACTGTTGACAAATTATGGCCATCACAAGCAGAGTGCACTCTGGGCGAACAGACATTCTGAGGCTTGGGACCCCAGTCCCCATCCACCTGGGGGCGGGGAAGCGGGGGTGGGGAGGCAGGTTCAGCCCACCTCTCCCCTCTGACAGCAGGAGGACCCCCCCCATCACAAATCTCCTCCAGCCAGACTGTCTGTGCTTGAAGCTAGAGTCCCTTTAGTAGCCATGTGGCGTGGGCAAGTGCCTTAACCTGTCTGCTAAACCCATTCTCCCCGCTACAAATCAGGGACGACAATAGGAGTTTTTGTAAGGATTCAACAAGACAATCATTGAAACACTTAGCACAATACCAGGCAAAATGCTCAGTAAGCCCTGGCCCTTCCTAAGCGCTCAAGACATCCCTGTTCTTCAAAGTTTCCTCATTTGTACTTTAAAATTCAGGGTCACAGCCAGGGTGCATAATCCTCCCCGGGAAGGGGCTTTCCTGACTCCCACGCTCCATGCATTTGCACCTGCTGGGCCCCCACGCCTCCCCATCACAGCAAATCTAGCAGCCGAGCTCCCGTGCCTCCTCCGAACAACCTGATGTCACTGTGGGCATCAAACCTGCCCCAATGCCACCCTGCACTCAGTTGCTTAGCCCCCCGCACTGCACTGTCATGTGGGGTGACAAGTTATCTATTCACACTGTCTGCCCTTCTGGATGGGAGCTCCCTCGTCCTTCCTGACTCCCTCCCCAGTGGTCACTGCAGCTGATAAGCCTTTGCTGACTGAAGAGAATAGACTGTGGGCAAACAGAAACACTGGGGGACACAATGCAAAAGAAACCCAAAATTAAAATCACATGGGACCAGTGAGATACACCCAGCTCTAGAGAGAAGCCAAAGAGGCTGCAGAAGGGAATTGAGGCAGAGGGGACACACCCGGGAGGCTGCAAAGCTGCAAGGCTACAGCCCACCTCTGCCAGACCGGCTGTGGCTGGCAGCAGAGCATGGGCAACCCTGGGCGAGCACGAGAGTGGGCACCACCCCAAACCATGTGTTCAGGACACAAGCCCTGGGACGCAAGGGGGACTCTGTGTGGCCACAGTAGCTGGACCTTTAACCTGCCAGAAAGCAGAGGTGATTGCGGGAAGGGACTCTGAGGATGGGGAGCTTGCTTCTCAGCCAGCAGGGCAGCAGGCGGCACACAGCTCAGATGGCCCCTGGGGGTGCCCCACCCCAGCTAAGGGTCCTGGAGAATGTGAAAGAGGGGGTGGTGAGGGCCCAGCCTAAAGAAACACAAAATCGAGGTCTACGTACAGTTCCTACCGAATTGTGCTGAAGTGGGGAAAGGCACGTTCATCAACCCCTATGAATTCACCATTTTAAGGGCATATTTATACCTAAAAACAGAAGGAAAAGGTACAGATGGATACACACCACGATTTAACAGTGGTCATCGCTGATGCGATTTTTAGAGGATGTTTTAACTTTTCTTGCTTCTGTATACTCTCTAATCGTTCTGCTAGAAACATGTTCTAGTGTGAAACGAAAGGGAGGGAGGAAAGCACACGCCAACCTGCAAAAAGCACCCAGAGGGATGGGCGGCTGACCCTGCCCGCAGGCAGCTGCCATGGGCCAGAGGAGGGGAGTCCACCAGGTCCCTGCCCGAGAGACCGCTCCATCCGGGCAGAGTGGATGGAGGGTGCAGGCAGGGCGCCAGGCCCTGGGGAGGACAAAGGGTGGGCGGAGCATTTCTGTGGTTATGCACAAAAGTTCTGTGAATTTTTTTTTCCAAGTCCCTGTGCAAGAATTTAAGGGAAAGTTCTACTTGCCCCCTGACCTTTGCTACTTCAAAATTAAACCGACGTGTGCCTTCATCCACAGCGGTGTGCTAGAGACAGAATTCGGTGAGATCATGGGATTATACCCATGAGAGTGCTCAGTGCATTAATATTTGTTCAGTGCTGGACCAGTGCAGGGTCACATGACCCCCACTGGGGAGGCTGGACAGCCTCCTGCTACCGCACCCCGTACTAATACTGACTGTCCAGCAAGTGTAGAACCAGAGTTAGGGATTGCACCTGCGTCCGTTCGTGAAGGAGGTTCACCATCCACACCCCCACCCCAAACCCTCCTTTTTATTTTATGTATTTACTTTTTTAGAGAGAGAGAGGAAGGGAGGGAGAAAGGGAGAGAAACATCAATGTGTGGTTGCCTCTCACGTGGCCCTCACTGGGGGACTTGGCCTGCAACCCAGGCATGTGCCCTGACTGGGAATCGAACCGGCGACCCTTTGGTTTGCAGCCCGTACTCAGTCCACTGGCTATACCAGCCAGGGCAAAACCCTCCTTTTTAAAAAGGTATTTTTAACAGTACACAAACTCATGACCCATATAGGTATCCAAAGCTTCCCTCGCTGTGGTCCCATTCACAGTCTGAGAGGGGTGGGAGTGGGGTAAACACTGGAGGACCACCTGGAGTGTTGGACACCTTTGCCCACAGGGGCAGGAAAAAGCAAGCCACCCAGGAACCTGGGATAAGGCAAGGTGCCTATAGCAGCCAGAACCGTGGGTGATGGCACAAACGAGGAGCTGCCTTCTTTTATTTTCAGAGGTGTCTTTTATGGTCCCCCATTTCTTCCCACAGCCACTGTGAGGCTACCCTTGCCCTCTAAGCTAGACTCCAACACGCCTCCACCCTCCTCCTCCCCCACACACTCGACTGGCTCCACCTGCGAACTGCTCTCTGCCCCGGTCCTGGCCAGGCCCTCCTCACCAGGCCCCTGGTCTATTGCAACAGCATCATCGCTCTCCAGCCCCTCCTCCAGCCCGAGTCCTACCCACCGCCGCCAGCCCCGCCCCGAAGGTTTGAATGCACGGTGTGCCCAGTGGTTTTCATCAGGAAAACACCTTCGTCGGAACCACTCGGGGTTCTTGTTTAGAAAACGTCCAGCTTTTCGAACTGTTGAATCAGAAAT
>PVKM010050698.1:0-10655 GCA_004027735.1 Carollia perspicillata
CCTCCCTTCCTTCATCCCTTCCTTCCTTAATATCTTCCTTCCTTCCCTTCCTTCCCTTTTCTTTCTTTCCTTTCTTTCTTCCTTCCTTTCCTTTCTTTCTCTCCGTTATTATTTCCATCCTTTCCTTTCTTTCCCTCCTTTATTTTTTCCTTTCTTTCTCTTCCTTCCTTTCTTTCTTTCTTTTTCTTTCTTTCTTTCTTTCTTTCTTTCTTTCTTTCTTTCTTTCTTTCTTTCTTTCTTTCTTTCTTTCTTTCTTCTTTCTTTCTTTCTTTCTTTCTTTCTTTCTTTCTTTCTTTCTTTCTTTCTTTCTTCTTTCTCTGCTTCACTGCTTCTCTCCTTCCTTCCTTCCTTCCTTCCTTCCTTCCTTCCTTCCTTCCTTCCTTCCTTCCTTCCTTCCTTCCTTATTTTTAATAAAATTAAATCCTATTTCATTCAATAGAGAGAAGTCTAAAGGGCTTCAGGTAAATCAAATATTTTTGTAATAGATAGCAATAGCCTCTGATGTAACTATCAGAGAGGTAGTTTTTCAGAGAGAGAAACATCAATTTGTTGTTCCACTTATGGATGCATTTTTTGGTTGGTTTTTGTATGTGGCCTGAGATAAAACTCACAAGCAGTCTGGCCAAGACTTAAACCTTTCTTTTCTTTTTCTTTCTTTCTTTCTCTTTCTTTCTTTCTTTCTTTCTTTCTTTCTTTCTTTCTTTCTTTCTTTCTTTCTTTCTTTCTTCTTTCTCTGTTTCCTTCCTTCCTTCCTTCCTTCCTTTCTTCCTTCCTTCCTTTCTTCCTTCCTTCCTTCCTTCCTTCCTTCCTATTTTTAATAAAATTAAATGCTATTTCATTGAATAGATAGAATTCTAAAGGGCTTCAGGTAAATCATATAATTTTGTAAGTATATTCTATGGATTATGCTCTTACAGTTGTTCAATTTTTTTCTCCCTTGTATCCCTCTCCGTCCTGCACCCCTCACTTCATGTCTATAGTTCATACATATTAGTTCTTTGGCTACTCGATTTCCTACACTATTCTTAACCTCCCCCTGTCTGTTTTGTGCCTACCAAGTATTCTTTTTATTGCCTATACCTTTTTCCCCATTCTCCCCTTCCCTCTCTGCACTGATAAGCCTGCATGTGATGTCCATTTCTGTGATTCTGTTCCTGTTCTCATTGTTTGTTTAGTTTGTGTTTGTTTTTGTTGTTTTTTTTAAATTCAGTTGTTAACAGTTATGAGTTTGTTGTCATTTTACTGTTCATATTTTGATCATATTTTATTTCTTAGGTAAGTCCCTTTAACATTTCATATAATCAGGGCTTGGTGATGATGTACTCCTTGAGATTGACCTTACCTGGGAAGCACTTTATGTGCCCCTCTGCCATTCTAAAAGATAGCTTTGCTGGATAGAGTAATCTTGGATGTAGGTCCTTACTTTTCATGACTTCAAATAGGTCTTTCCAGCCCCTTCTGGCCTGTAAGGTTTCTTTTGAGAAATAAGCTGACAGTCTTATGGGAACTCCTTTGTAGTTAACTGTCTACTTTTCTCTTGCTGTTCTTGAGATTGTCTCCATGTCTTTCATCTTGGGTAGTGTAATTATGATGTGTCTTGGTATGTTCCTCTTTGGGTCTAATATATTGGAACTCTCTGAGCTAGCTTCCTGGACTGGGATATCTATTTTCTTCACCTGATTGGCGAAGTTTTTTTCATTACATATTCAAATAAGTTTTCAATTTCTTGTTCTACCTCTTCTCCTTCTGGAAACTCTATGATTCAGATGTTGAAACATTTAAAATTTTTCCAGATGTTCCTAACTCTCCTCTTTTTCTTTTCTTTTCTTCTTATTTTTATTCTCGTTTCATCATTCTCTTCTGGTTGAAAGTTTATGTTTTCCTTCTGCTCCAAATCCCTGATTTCAGTCATGGTTTTCTTCAGTTCACTGTTGGTATATTTTTCTTTCTTTCAGTTTCCATAGCCTTCACTTCTTCCTTTGTTTTGTGGCTATAATCAATCATTTCTGTGAGAATCCATATTACCAGGGTTTTGAGCCTTGTATCTGATAGGTTGGCTATTTTCTCATCACTTAGTAGTTTTTCTATACATTAAGATTTTATTTATCCACTATTAGAGATGGGGGAAAGGAGATAGAAGGAGGGGGAGAAGCATCAGTGTGGTCTGTCTCCTGTACACCCTCAAACAGGGATTTGGCCCTCAACCCAGGCATGCATCTGACCAGGAAGTGAACCAGTGATCCACTGCTTGCAGGCCAGCACTGAAACTACTGAGGCATACCAGACACGGCATTTCCGGGAATTTTGACCTGTTCTTTCATTTCGGCCATATATTCCTTTGTCTTTGTAAACCTGTTACATTGTAAGGGGGGAGCATTAAGTAATTTGGGGGGTGAGGTAACCAGCTTCACTGCACTGTGGCAGTTTATGTGGGGGAGGGGTCAGAGAGGAAACAGTGCTATTTGGTCAGCTTTCACCCTGTTTTCAGTCACTATGCTCGCTCTCACAAGTGGATTGTGAATTTTATGGTGCTGATTTCTGGGAGAGTGGGCTTGTGTGTATTCTAGGATTCTTTGGGGCCCTGCAAGAGGCTCTTCTGTGAGGCTAGGAGTTTCTCCATTGCTACAACCCCCAGAGATTTTTACAGCTAGTTGTTTGAGGCCTTATTTCTGCATATTGGAACCCCTGGGTTGTTCAGTCTGTCTTGTTCCCAGTTGTGCCTCCCAGCTTATGCACACCTGCATGTGGAATATCCTGGTCTGCCAGGCATAGTCTTGCCACACATCCTCTCTGCCCTGGCTTCCTATCTCTGCCTCTCCTACCTATCTGGAGTAATGTGTCTTTAAATCCTTAGTTGTCAGACTTCCATATACTTTGCTTTTCTGGCAGTTTCTGGTTGTTTTCTTTTTAAATTTGTTATTCTCCTTTTGGTTGTGTGAGGAAGTGAAACATATCTACCTATGCTTCTGTTTTGGCCAGAAGCTCTCAACAACATCACAACTCAGCTTTTTTTAGTAAAGAAGGCTTAGTCCCATCCTCCTGCTCTCATATGAGTATATTTGAAAGCTGTCTTTGATATAGCTCTTGAATTTAGGCAGAAGAATAGTGCTAGTATTGGCAGAAATTTCCGGGCACTTATTTTATGCTATACACCCACATTTGTTTTCTTACTGTGTGTAACCATTCCCTTTTAACAGGAGGTAAGGTTAGATAGCTAATAAATAGCAGATCCAGGATCTGAGCCCAATCCATTTCACTCCAAAATCCTGGCCCTTACATAAGCTTCTGGCACTTGCCACGTATTAACTCAAGTAGAATATGAGCATGTCTACTGAGGGAAGAAGTGCATTGGCCTGTGAAGCCTTGGAAATAAACCATCCACAGTCCCATAGCACATGAAGGCTCCCAGAAGCCAGCCCCCAATCCTGCAGCTCCACTCACTGACATTCACTTACTTAGTTCACTTACTTAGGCCAAATGCCTACTGACTCTAGGAAATCTCCTCAAAAGCAAATGCCTGAGAGCAGGGTAGTGACTGGTGCCATCTGTGTCTTTTGTGAAGCAGACAGCCTGATGGGATGAGAAATACAAGAGACTTATGGGGGTACAATCAGACTCCAATGTGAGGATCTCAGACAGTGCAGATAGCTCAGTTTTTGCCTTTTGTGCTCCTCAAAACCCCTACTGAAGCCTTTCCAATGTCTGCTACTGTTTGTTTACCTTTCTATTTTCCAGGGATGAACAAGATCTTCAAGAGTTCAGGGGATGGTTGTTTGTCTTTGTTTGTGCAGAATCTGGAATGCCTGCTGACTTGGGCAACTGAGAGAAGTATCAATGAAGTATCAATGAAGTGATTTGGGTGAAATTGTGGTTAGAATAGGTTGAAGAATGACTGGATGGGGAAGAATTTAAAATAAGGTGGAATCTTCATTATCCAAGTGGAGGGAAGTGGATAGAGATGTGGATGAAACAAACAAAAGACAGATAAGCCCAGGAAATTCATATTTTCCTCGGAACATAGTCTCCATTGAACACCTACATTCTTTCATAGATCCAGGGTGTCCCTCCACCAGTGCTATTCCTTTTGTGATGTGGCTTTACTGTCTATGGTTGAAATTCCCAGGAAGAGAAAAGACCCAAAGGGGATGAGACCCTGCTCTGTGATTGTGATCCAGTTAACACGGAAGGGTCCTAACAAAATGAAGTACCATATAAGTCAACTTGCAACAGATAATCATAAGGTGTAGCAGCCTCATGCCCCTGATAAACAGAAGGTCTGAATGTTTTCAAGCTAATAAAATGTTCTCAAGCTTTGTAGAGTATTGTACTTGAAGATTTGGGATGAGTACCTTTTGGAATTTTTTTTGTGTATGAAGGTGTCCTTAAAATAATGAAAGTTTGCATTTGGGGAGTGGTGTAATAATTAGAATTTTTGCCAAAGGGAAAATGTTTAGTACCTTGTTTTACTGACTTCTGGAGAATATGAGAATAAATTTTTTCAAGTCTCCTTTTTTTTCACCCCAAAGCTAAACGAAGGGTTGAGTAAGGAAAATTTGAAAAACAGAAACAAATGAACTGGTTTGATCATAATAATTCCAAAAGTATTTCATGTACAATTTTTTAAATATTTTATATATTTTATTTTTAGAATAAAGAGAAGTGCTGGAATAAACATTATTGATGGGACAGAGAAACATCTATTAGTTTCCCCTTGTATATAAGCCAAGGGGGAGCAAACCAGCAACCTCGGCATGTGCCTTGACTGTGGACCAAACCAGCAACCTTGCCCTTTGTGGGACAGAGCCCAACGGAGCCACATCAGAAAGGAGACAGTGTGTTTTTTAAACTACATTGACATGATTAAATGATTCAATATATATTTATAAACAAAGAAGTTATAATTAACTCAGGTTTGCTGCGATAATCTTCATAATAGACATGATGGAACTGAGGACCAAATACGGCTTCATCCTCAGCAACACCATCCTTTAAAAAAATGCCCAAAACTGTATTCTTACCTGGTATGTAATGATCCTCCCTCCTACTCTCCCTTCCTTCCCTCTGCTTTCTTTTCTTTACTTCCTTCCACTTTCATCTTCAAACTTTCTAATTGGCAGACATTCAAATTTCATCAATTGTCTCAATAGTATGCTTCATACCAACACACACACACACACACACACACACACACACACACACACACACAAACACACATTTCTTTTCTGTAACACACGTTGCATTTAGAATGTGTCTCTCATCGCCTTTAGCTTGAAGGAGATGGGACACATTCCTCAGCCTTTTCTCCTATATTCTTTCTTATCTAAATTATTGTATTGTTGTTCATTTACAGTTGTCTGTAGTTTCTCCTCACCCCTCCCTCTTGCAAAACCACCTCCCTCTCTTGCGTCAACCCTGACCCTTAATTTTGTCCATGTGCCCTTTGTAGTAGTTACTGAAAATATGGCTCCCCACTGTCCCCTCCCTACACCCCTCCAGCTCTTGTGAGATTATTCTTAATTTCAATGACTCTGGTTGTATTTTGTTTGCTTTTTTCTTTTGTGGATTCTGTTCCAGTTAAAGGGGAGCTCATATGGCATTTGTTCCTCACTGCCTGGCTTATTTCACTTAGCATAATGCTCTGCAGTTCCATTCATGCTGTTGCAGAGGGTATCAAATTCTGTGCAGCAGAGAGACAGAAGGAGCTTATGTCCTTTGTGAACTTAATATTTTTGAAGAGCACAGGCCAGTCAGTTCTTTTCTGAAGTGTTCCTCCATTTGGATTTGTCTGATAATTTTATGATTCAGTTCTGTATATCTATTTTTGGCAGGAATACAGTGCTTCTGTGTTCTCAGTGCATCATAGGAGGATTAGTATACCTGGCCCTTTACTGATGAGCTTAACCTTGATCACCTGTGTAAAGTGGTGTCTATCAGGTTTCTTCATTTTAAATTACTATTCTTTCCTCCGATATTTTAAGTATCTTGTGGGGAGATAGTCTGGGGCTATATAAACATTTCATTTCTCATCAGATTTTGTCAGTGAGCTGCACACTTGATCCCTTTCTCCCTAAAGATTAAAACAGGTCTTTTGAAATAAAATCATATGACTTCAATTTGGCAATGGAATACAAATTGGCATTATAGTTCTTAAAAGTTTTCAAAAGTTGCCAACTCTAATTAAAATAAAATCAAACCTTGTTATATCATAATTAGGTCACTGCAGGATCTTACCTCTCTCTGCTTCTGGGATCCCATGACTAATTTAAGATATTCCAGTCATTCTATATTCTGTGCATGCATGTGTATGTGTGTTTTTTTCAAATTGGTCCTATGCTTAAGGCCTGTAAAAGGGACCATTGACCTTCGTTCCCACAGGCCAACTTCCACTAGCCCAGGACACAGGGCCCAGACCCCAGGCCTCACGCTCTGCTGGAGGAGCTCTGTATGAACTTCTTTAGGGATTCAAACAACTTCTGTGTGATCCTTTAAGGAAAGAACCTTTCTGTAACTGTTCTCAAGGGTAACTCGAGTAGTTACCCACATTGTGTTTCATTCTATCACACTGTTTTCTCCTTAGCACTTACCATGGTTGGAAATTATATATTTATGTGTTTAATAAATAAAAGTGTTTTCTGTTATTTATTAAATAAATAGAGTTTACTCTTGCACAATCATGGATACTTCCAGTCAACAGAGCAGCATAGGTAAAGACGGCTCACTTCCCCACACAACCACATCAAGTTTACAACTAAATATAGAGCAATTGACGGATTCAGAAGATAGTGGCAGAGTAGGTGGAAGCTGAGTCTACTTGCCTGTGCCCCTAGCATGAATTTTCAACTGATCTTCTGACAAGTGACCTGAACAGTCAATGGAATCTCAGCTGACATAAATATTTTTTAAAGAATTATTATTGGGGCCATGATGGAGGCCTAGGTGGGAACACTGTACCACCTCTCACAACCAAGATTAAGGACAAGAAATATTTATAAACAATAACACAACCAGAACACAGAAAATTGAACTATGGAAGTCAAACAACCATTCATCCAGACAGGTAAGAGGGGCAGAGTTGGCAGCCGGCAGAGAGGGAAAGCGGCATGAAAACGTGGTGGCTAACAGGCTGGGGAGCGGTGGGCGGCATAAGTGGTGTGAAGCTTGCAGACCCCAGATGCAGGGAGGAAATGAGCAGAGCACGCAGGGCAGTTGGCTAAGCATGGACACACATTCGTGTGCATATAAACTAAGGAAGAGTAGGCAGTTAGATGGACTGCACAGCTCAGGGCCCCAGTGATGGGCAATAAAGACTAAAAACCCTGATTGCAAAGGGGCCGGGAGACTCCCAGCCTCATAAGAGAGGTCGCCGGGGAGACCTGCAAGGAGCGTGCATAGGTCCTTCAACGTTGGACCCAGTGCCAGCGGGGCCCAGTTTGCTTGTAGGAGGCAGCAGAGGGGACACAAACTTGAGAGAGCACAAACAGGCGCCATTGTTCCCTCTCTGACCCCGCCCCCACAGACAGCATCACAACTTGGTGACTAGGGTGCCCCGCCCTGGTGAACACCTACAGCTTCACCCTCATACACAACAGGCACCACCTGGCCAAAAATGACTCAAACAGAAGAAAACCTCAGAGTCCCAGAGCCAATACTTTTAAGCAAGCAAGAGAGAGCCGACCTATCAGACGCACAGTTCAAAGCACTGCTAATCAGGATGCTCACAGAATTGGTTGAATTTGGTCACAAATTAGATGAAAAAATGAAGACAATCATAAGTGAAATGATGTAAAATGCACAAGGAACCAGTAGTGATGGGAAGAAAACTGGGACTCAAATCAATGGAGTGGAGCAGAAGGAAGAAACAAACAACCAAGGAGAAAAGAAGGAAGAAACAAGAATTCAAAAAAATGAGGAGAGGCTTAGGAACCTCCAGGTCACCTTGAAACGTTCCAACATCTGAATCATAGGAGTACCAGAAGGGCAAGAGAAAGAACAAAAAGTGGAAAACTTATTTGAACAAATAGTAAAGGTGAACTTCCCCAATCTGGCAAAGAAAATAGACTTCCAGGAAGTCCAGGAAGCTCAGAGAGTCCCAAAAAATTTGGATCCAAGGAGGAACACACCAAGGAACATCATAGTTACATTAGCCAAGATTAAAATGAAGGAGATAATTCTACAATTAGCAAGACATAAGGCGACGGTTACCTACAAAGGAGTTCCCATCAGACTGTCAGCTGATTTCCCAAAGGGACCTTACAGGCAAGAAGGGGCTGGAAAGAAGTATTCCAAGTCATGAAACACAAGGACCTATATACCAGACTGCTCTATCCAGCAAAACTTTCATTCAGAATGGAAGGGCAGATAAAGTACTTCTCAGAGAAGATGAAGTTCAAGGAGTTCATCATCACCAAGCCCTTACTATATGAAATGTTAAAGGGACTTACCTAAGAAAAAGAAGATTAAAATAGGAACAGAAAAAGGACAGCAAATTCACAGTTATTAACGTCCCCACCTAACACAAAGGCAGACTAAGCAGTCACCTAAAACAGTAGCAGAGCCACAGAAATGGAGATCACATGGAAAGTTAGCAACAGGGGAGTGGGAAGACAGGGTGGGGACAAGGTACAGAGAATAAGTAGGATAGTTGGTGGGGAGAAAATAGACCTGGAGAAGGCAAGAATAGTGTGGGAAATGTAAAAGCTAAAGAACTTATGATACATGGACATGAACTAAAGAGGGGGAGTGTGGGTGGGAGGGGGTGTGCAGGGTGGACAGAAATGAAGGGGGGAAATGGGAGAACTATAATGCCATAATCAATAATAATTCTTTATATATATGTACATACACACATATATTATTAACAATAACATATTAATAAACAAGAATATGTATTAACAATATATCAATTGATAATATATTATAATTATTATTAATCATTAATATTAATTAATGATTGATAATTATTAATATTATGAATAATTATTAATAATAATATATTGATAATATATATATTGTTGATTATGCCATTACAGTTTTCCCAATTCCCCTCTCTTTATCCCCCCTCCAACCTGCTCCCCTAACCCTCTGGCATTAATTCATCTTCCTCCCCACACACCACCCTCATTAATTCATGTTCATGGGTTACATTTATATATTCTTTGAGTCCTCTGCTTCCTATGCCATATTCTCTCTCTACATCTATTTTATGCCTCCTAATTATGCTTCTTCTTCCCTGAACATTTCCCGCCCATTCCCTTCCTCCTCCCAAATGAACTCCTTATGTGTCATGTCCATTTCTTTGATTCTGTTCCTGTTCTGGATGTTTGTTTAGTTTTTCTTTTCATTGCTTTTATTTTCTTTTAGGTTCATTTGTTGATAGTTATGATTTTGTTGTCATTTTATCATTCATTTTTTTAATCTTTTTCTTAGATGAGTCCCTTTAACCTTTCATATAATAAGGGCTTGGTGATGATGAACTCCTTTTAACTTGATTTATCTGGGAAGCACTTTATCTGCCCTTCTATTCAAAATGAAAGTTGGATGGATAGAGTAATCTTGGATATAGTTGCTTGCCTATAAAGACTTCAAATAATTATTCCCAGCCCCTTCTTGCCTGCAAGATTTCTTTGAGAAATCATCAGCTGACATGAATTTTTGAAGCCAAGGGGTACAGAGGGTGCTATGCACCATTGATAAGAGGTTTTTGTAAGTTGAGGGGAAATGCTCTGGGACAGGCACAAGAAACACAGGACAGAACAGACAGAAAGTGCAATTTAGTGACTCCCTCCCCTCCCACAGGGGGACTCTGGTCCCACACAGGACAACCATCAACCCTAATTGGGAGACACCTGGAAAGACAGACAAAGTTTGGGACACACAGTGCGCAGCACATCCATAGCTAAGCACCAAGCAGGAGAGTTCCAGAGAGAAACTTGATTTCCTAAAATGTGTCAGGGCTCTCGACAGCCCTGACCAAGAGAGATTGTGTGCTTTTTGGAGAAGTGGAGTGCACGAAGAACCTGCCCAGGTGCTGTAGGGGTTTGGGCGCACATAGAGACTCTTTTAAAAGAGGAGCTATGGGAGACTGGGAGGAACCCTAAGATTGCATGTGCAAACACTCAGGAATTCTCCAACAAAGACACCAGAGGAAAAGTGCAGTTTGCTCACACTTCAGCTGCACAGGTAGAACAGAAAGTGTCACACTGAAGGAACTATGGCTAGGGCTAGACTAGGACATCAGCTGACATTACCAGGGGTGGATCCAGAAAGAGAAGACAGTGGCAAATCTTAGATTCTGTTAAGAACATTGCACCATGGACTTCATTATTTGTGCTGTTTTGTCCTCATTCATATCTTTTTAACTTTTTTATTTTCTTCAACTTTGTCCCTATTCGTTCACGATGTTTAATTTTAGTTTGTTTCACAGCTCCTATTTAACCCCTCCCTTCTTTGATTTCACCTTAACTTCTTCCTTCCTCTTCTTATTTTTGTTTTCAATTTTATTTTTCTTTTTTAAGACTTTTTTTGTATTTAACCATCTTACTATTTCTCCTCCCTGCACCCCTCAATACCATTGTTCACGACCTTAGTCACCTCATATTCTTTTTCCATTGATTAAAATATCATAATTCTCTCCACCTTCATTAATCTTTGCTCAT
>PVKM010050699.1:0-10651 GCA_004027735.1 Carollia perspicillata
TGGTTTTTGCAGCCAGAAAGAAGTTATGAGCACTTATCTTCCTGGCAGCAGAACCCTGGGCCCGGGGGTGTAGAGCTGGGACTCCTGGCTCCTGAGATATACCTCCGGAATTTTTATCCACCACACATGGATGTCGGACCCTCCCTATTCTGAGTCTCCACCCCTACTACCAGTCTGAATGGATGTAGATTCTTTAATTCTGTATTTGTCCGACTTCCATTCAATTCAATTTCCAATGTTTCCGAGTGATGGTTTTTCTGTAGTTTAGTTGTAATTTTGATGTGGTTGTGTGAGGAGGCAAGCCATGTTTACCTATGCTGCCATCTTGGATATCTTGAATTTTTTTATTCTTTGAAAAGGAAAAAACTTGGTAAAATCTATTTCCGTTTGACCTATGGTTATAAAAAGTAAAATCATTCTGTTTACTCTATTAAAATTAGTGTAACACATCTATACATAACATTTTGACTTTCAGCAGATTTCTAGGGCTTTTCAGAAGTAATTTTTGGGTAATGGTGATTTTTTATGTTTTTTATAACTTTGAATTTTTCGAGTTTAGACCTTTTCAATATTTTTTCACTGGTCAAATCACTTTGATTTTTTCTCTTCATAGTTTCAGTTCTTACACATAGCCCCATTTCTTCTTGAGATGTAATGGGAATAGGCATTGATACCAGTAAGTGTTTATTATTTTTCTGCTCTCAAGGTAGTGGCCATAAAAGTAAAAGCACAGAGGATTAACACATTTTAAAATGTGATGTTTTGAAAAGCCAGAGGGGAGCTAAATATAATTTACTGCTTATTGACTAATTTATATCTTGAGACATTATTTATTAAGATGAATAACATTTCTCTTTATTTCTATAATTGTCTAAAATTGGCACTGAAGGTACAGTTATATAAAAACAATCATTTTTCTAATTTTAATAGAATTTCTTACAGTTAGAGTGGCTTCATGAGAAAAGCTTAAGGTTAAACATCTTTTCATTTTGGTGGAACTTAGTGGAGTGATCTATTTTATACTGAATTCTGAACTAAAGACAGAGTGTTTAGTGACACGTTCATTGAGTGAAAGCATTAGCTAATCCATCGACATCATCTAAAACTGACAGCAGCAATTCCTAAAATACTGTTAAGAATTCTTTTTTGTGATTAAGATGTGTGCTTACTAGAATTTCCCATAGACTGAAACACAATTTCTAATCGTACTTGCCTACATTAAAAAAAGGAAATGCCTGTCCTCCTCCGTAGGGTAAGCACAGTGCACAGGTCGGGGGGGTCCGAGGCAGTCACAGAGAGGGGCTTATCGGACAGGTTCACCCCATGAGCAAGGCTGGAGCGGTCCGGTACATCTCCCTACACGTGATATTCTTGTATTTTTCCTTCTACAGATACCAAGGGATAAAACAATACAAAAACTATAGCTATTAACTAGTATGTTAGTAAGCAGGCCATTTAAAAATTTTCCTTGAAGGGAAAGTTACATTTCATCCTAAATGAGTGAAAGTTCCGTATTATATGTGAAGTGCAACCTGTTAAAATAATTTGAAACTTAAGGGATAACTATCTTATTTTGTTTTAACATGTGAAATAGGTAAATGATCGTGCTTTTCATGTTTCTAGCACTATAATATAACATTACTTTTTGAATTTTAAAATTTTAAAACTTAGAGAACAGGACTGATATTTTTAGTCTTTAGATGTTAAATAATAATTATTATAATGTTTTATTTGAAAGGTAAAGTATTTCCTTAAATGTGTACCTTTCTTAAAGCCAATGGAAAATCTCTAGTTTTCTTTTATAAAGTCAGATTGAAGATTCAAGAAACTATATATTGTATGATTCATTGATATGAAATGTCCAGAAAAGGCAAATTTATAGAAACGTAAAGTAGAGTTGTGATACGCTGGGGGCGGCGGGCAGAGGTGAACTGCAAATGCCCTGAGGGTCCTTACCGGGGGCAATGAAAATGTTCTGAGACTGAGTTATGGTGATAGTTATACCACTATGTAAACTTACTAAAAATCAAAATTGTACACTTGAAAAGATGGATTTTATGATGTATAAAATATACCTCAATAGCATTTATTTAAAATACACAAATACAAAAAAATGTTGGGATAAGGAGAAATGGACATGCTAATTTAACAAGACAGTCACTTGATTGGAAATTCCTAAAATACCACTATTGTTATAAGTACACACTATCTGCGGAAGAAGTTGTATTTGTTACATTTGAAGAGAATTTGTTCCTTCTGTTCTTCTCATTGAATGTAACAGAACACAGTGGCAGGAATAAAGGTCAGGTCCTCAAGAAAGATGACTCATAGGAGGGAGGAAAAAGAAGGGGGAAGAATTCTTTGTCTTGTCATCCTGGAAGGATTCCAGGTTGTAGTTTACTGTGCTGTAATCAAAAGTTATTGAAGTGATCAATATTTCAGGGAGATATGGAAATAAAAACAGAAAAATACCTTGGGAGTGTCACAAAAAAAAGGTAGAGGCCTATTGTTAATGAGTAGGAAAGTTACCTAGTATGCTTCTGTATCAGCAGAAGTTCATGGTCCCCTTTCCTATAGATGAGAGTCCTGTAGGCATACTAAAAATTAGTGAAAGTTCTGTACTCAACTCCAACATAAAGAGATAAAACAATTCAGAGTGATTAAAATGCTTTCATTTTCTGTAAATGGAATGAATTAATAGCAACTCAAACTATGACAGTTATTTACCTAAAGTAATATGATGAAGAATATAGAGTCAAAATGCCTTTGCTTATGTTGAGGAAGTGTTCTTAATTTCATATGTAAACGAGGGAAAGTACAATAAATCAGTTTTCAGTGTGCATTAAACAGATCTTTCCCTGGAAGAGCTGTTCTGCCTGAAGGAGTTATTCTATTCTAAAAGTGCTTTCCTATCCATTTGTTTCATATTTCCAAGCACATTTCAATTATAAAGGGAATACATTCTTCCTAGAAAAATTTAAAACATCACTGATAAGACTGAAGTTTCCATTGACTCTTTTGCTCTGCAGTTCTAATTCCCTCCTCTCTCTTCAAGGGCTAACTATCATTACAGTTTGGTTATACATTCTTCCAGACTTCTTTCAATGTAATTACATAAGAATATATTTTGCACACTTTTTTACTTTAAAAAAAACATTTTCATCATCCTGAATGTATTGTGGTGCTTCACATATTCTTGAAAATTTCCCATTTCCTGTACCGTTTCCTACTACTGTGACATTCCTTTCCCCCTCTAAATTCAGCAATTTCCATCCAAGTCTCCTTCCTTGGCCACTGGCTCTCCTCTGTCTGTGGTCCCTTCCACAGCTAATCTTGTTTCAGAATGATGATATTCAAATCACTGTCTTGGACCTGAACTCAGTTCTAAGTTTCTGGTGCCTGCCAGTCGTCTCTACTTCAGCCTTTACCAGAAAGTCACTGTGCCCAAACACAACTTGTTGGTTTTTTTTTTTTTTCACCTTTCTCTCTCAACTTGGCTGTCTCCTTCTGTCAACCGTATACTCAAACCTTTTATTTAATCAGTCACTAAAACTTGTCAGTATTTCCTTTTCAACTATTTCCAACATCCCTTTCCTATCTCCTCCCCCACCTCCACCAATGATCTCAGACCCAATTTAGGCCTCCATCACCTTGTAGTTCGATAATTGCTACGTTTTCTGCACTCTGCTAACCTATTAGATTCATATTCTTCACACAAGTTGGTCCTATATCTCCATACAACTTTAACTCCTAACTCCAAACATGACTTCTGGATCTATGGCTCCCATCTGGAATACTCTACTGAGCTATACTCCTGTGCCACTCCAACTAGCAGATTTTTCAGCCTAGTCCCTCAAAGACCTCAAACTCTTCTCTTGCCCCACTCTTACCATCTCTTTACAGACAACCAATTCCAGAAAGCTCCTTGACAATCTCACTGTCTTTGTTCTGCCTCATTACTACCCCACTCTTTAGCACCTGTCCAGACACAGAATTGTAAACAGACCATACTTTTGCTCAGAAACATTTAGTAGCTGACATGTGCCCAGCCTACAAGATACCCCTTGTTCTGTCCTTACCTGTCTTTCCATCCCCTTCTCGCTCAACTCTATGTCTGTCTTTTTCTCATAACTACAACCACCATGTAGCCCACACTTTCCAAGACTGTCTCGGTTTCAGATATTCTCTTCAAAATTAAACCATGTGTCAGTTTTTGTCTTGATATTTGCTTTAAAAATTGTAGAGCAAGATTACAAAATAGGAGATCACCCTCTCATATCCCCCCACAGCAACAATAACTTGGCAGCCATCCATGGACAGAGGGGCACTGTGGGAGCTTTGGGATCCAGGTAATAGGCTCAAAACCCCAGGAGAGCTCAAGACAGAAGCAGGCCATTTTGAGAAGGTATGCCCATGCCCAGTGGCAGGTTCCAAAACCCTGATTCCATAACTGTGGCTACTGACCTGGATTCAGCTACAGTCCTATTTGGCCTTGGTCCTCCAACCAGTATCATCTTCCAAAAGACAAGGGAGGAGCCAGTTCACCTATGTCTTAGGTAATAGATCCATGACCTCAGTCCCAGCCATGAACCCTGAGGTGGCTCCTGACCTTAGGCTAGAAATAATCCTTGTTTACCCAAGGGCTTAGCAAGAGACTCTTGTCCCCGACAGCAGCCCACCAATTTCAGTCTGACTGGGGATCCTAAAGGAGTGTTGTCACTCACTCTAGCCCCTCCCAGTTATGATCCAGGAGTATTACTGCCTGCCCAAGGATCTGTCAGGACACACTGTTCTGAGCCCCCAGAGACAGGCTCATTGAACTTGGTTTGTCTGTGGATCCTTGGAGCAGCCCCGTGATATAGCTCCAGTCCCACTCAGTCATATTCTAGGTGAAACTCTAACCACCCAAGAGTGTGGGAGGGGGCATACCCATTCATACCCCTATAGGCAGATCTGCAGACCTCAGTTCTAGCCCCTTTCAGGCACAGAGAAAGGCCCAAAGTGGCAGAACCCTCCCATGGTCCTGGAAGGAGCCACACCCCTCCACACACCTGGTGATAGCCAGTTGTCTATGAACACTGAAGCGGACCTCTGTCTCAGACCCACTGACCAAAGTTCTAGAGGCAGTCCCATCATCCCAAGGACCAGGCAGGATCCATGCCTGCCTAAGCCTTTGGTAATAGGCCCTCCAACTGCAGACACAGAAGCAGCCACATGACCTGGCTTCAACCCTGCTTAAGTAAGATCACAGGGGCAATTCCATCAGCCCAGGAACCCAACAGAAGGTTTTTTCTTGATGAAACCAGTTTGTAAAAACCAGAAGAAGTATTCACTTGTTCATATACACAGATACCAACACAGGGCTACACAGATCACAAAGAGTCAGGCAAACATGAATTCACAGAAAGAAACTAATAAAGCTTCAGTAACAAAACCTAAATAAATGGTGATATATTAACTCTCTGAAAATAATTCTAAATAACCATCTTTAAGAAGATCAATGAGCTGCAAATGAGCACAGACAGACAAGTAAATGAAATTAGGAAAATAATATGTGAACAAATTGAGAAGTTTAATAAAATATGAACAATAACAAAGAAAGAAACAGATATCATGCAGCCGAAGAACACAATGACGGAACTGAAAATTTAATAAAGAACTTCAACAGCAGACTCAATTGTGAAGAAGAGTCAACAGATTTGATAGTAGGTCATTTAGAATTTGTAGAGGAAGAAAAAGAATTAAAAAGAGTGACAGAGCCGGTAAGACATATAGAACACCATCAAGTGAATGAATATTCGAATTGGGAGTTCCAGAAGGAGGAGAGAGAAAGAGGAAGAAAGTGTATTTGAAGAACTGATGAGTGAAAACTTCCTGAATATTAGAAGGAATGTAGATATTCAGATGCATGAAACTCAAAGGATCCCAGGTAAGATTACCTTGGGACATTATACAAATTGTCAAAAGTCAAACACAAACAGATAATTTTGAAAGCAGCAAGAGAAATCCAACACATCACATGCAATAAGCAGATTTTTCAGTAGAAACCTTGTAGGCCAGGAGGGAGTGAAATTATATATTTAAAATTTTAAAGAAAAAAGCTACCAACCAAGAACAAAATACCCAGAAAAGGTGTCTTTTAGAAATGAAGTGGAGATATAAAACAGTCTCAAGACTTCTGGCCAAGATGGAAGCGTAGGTAGACAGACTGTGCCTCCTTGGACAACCAACATTAAGGACAACGAAAATTTAGAAACAAACAAACAAAAAAAAAACACAGATCTGATAGAAAATTGAATTGTATGGAACTCTGACAACCAAAGAGTTAAAGTAGACACATTCATCCAGACTGGTAGGAGGGGCAGAGCTGGGCGGCCAGGTGGAGAAGGGTCACGGCAAAGCCATGGCTGGTGGACCCCAGGACTGCAAGGCAGCAGCTGGTGGACCCAGCGAGGCGGCAGATTATGGAGGGGTGCAGCACACAAAGTGGCTGGTGGACCAGGTGGTCCCACATTCATGCTCAGATAAGCCAGGCAAAACTGGGGAGCAAGACAGACTGTGCAACCCAGGGCTCCAAAACGAGGAAATAAAGCCTCAAAACACCAATTGGAAATGCCTGTGGGGGTTGAGGTGCTGGGAGAGACTCCCAGCCTCACAGGAGATTTCGTTGGAGAGACGCACAGGGTCCTAGAATGTACACAAACCGACCCACCTGAGAATCAGCAGCAGAAGGGCCCAGGTTGCTTGGAGGAAGCTGGGGAAGTGACTGATATCTGGCAGAGACCTGAGTAAGCACCATTGTTGCTTCTCGGACCCCTGCCACACAAACAGCATCACAACCCTGCGACTGGATTGCCCTGCACAGGGTGAACACATAAGGCTCCACCCCTCACTACCTAACAGGTACATCAAGACAAAAAAAATGGCCCAAACAAAAGAACAGATCAAAGCTTCAGAACAAATACAACTAAGCGACAAAGAGATAGCCAACCTATCAGATGCACAGTTCAAAGCACTGGTGATCAGGATGCTCACAGAATTGGTTGCATTTGGTCACAAATTACATGAAAAAATGAAGGCTACACTAAGTGAAATGAAGGAAAATTCACAGGGAATCAATAATGATGGGAAGAAAACTGGGACTCAAATCAATGGAGTCGACCAGAAGGAAGAAAGAAACAACCAAACAGAAAAGAATGAAGAAACTAGAATTCAAAAAAAAATGAGAGACTTAGGAACCTCCAAGCCATCTTTAAACATTCCAACATCTGGTACTCCAAATTATAGGGGTACCAGAAGGGGAAGAGGAAGAGCAACAAGTGGAAAACTTATTTGAACAAATAATAAAGGAGAACTTCCCCAATCTGGCAAAGGAAATAGACTTCCAGGAAGTCCAGGAAGCTCAGAGAGTCCCAAAGAAGGTGGACCCAAGGAGGAACACACCAAGGCACATCATCATTACATTACCCAAGATTAAAAATAAGGAGTGATTCCTAGAAACAGCAAGAGATAAGGAAACAGTTACCTACAAAGGAGTTCCCATCAGACTGTCAGCTGATTTCTCAAAAGAGACCTTACGGGCAAGAAGAGGCTGGACAGAAGTATTCCAAGTCATGAAAGTAAGGACCTACATCCAAGATTGCTCTATCTAGCAAAGTTTTCATTTAGAATGGAAGAACAGATAAAGTGCTTCCCAGATAAGGTCGAGTTAAAGGAGTTCATCATCACCAAGCCCTTATTGTATGAAATGTTAAAGGGACTTATCTAAGAAAAAGAAGATAAAAAATATGAATAGTGAAAGGACAGCAAACTCACAGTTATTAACAACCATACCTAAAACAAAAACAAACTAAGCAAACAACTAGAACAGGAACAGAACTACAGAAATGGGGATCACATGGAGGGTTAGCAACAGGGGAGTAGGAGGAGGAGAGAGGGGGAAGAGGTACAGAGAATAAGTAGCATAGATGGTAGGTAGAAAATAGACAGAGGGAGGGTAAGAATAGTAAGGAAAATGTAGAAGCTAAAGAACTTATGACACGTGGACATGAACTAAAGGAAGGGAATGTGGGTGGGAGAGGGTGTGCAGGGTGGAGGGGAATGAAGGGAGGAAAATGGGACAGCTGTAATAGTATAATCAATAAAATATATTAAAAAAGAGAAAGTTTCCTATGGTACATTTACACAATGGAATACTATGCAGCAGAAAGAAAGAAGGAATTCCTACCTTTTGTGACAGTATGGTTGGAACTGGTGATTAGATTGCTAGGTGACATAAGTCAGTCAGTGAAAGACAGATACCATATGATCTCACTTATAAGAGGAATCTAATGAACAAAATCAACTAACAAGTAAAATAGAACCAGAGTCATGGAAACACGGAACAGGCTGGCAATGGCCAGAAGGGAGGAAGGAAGGGGATAATGGTGGAGAAAGGGGGAAGGGACTAGTCAAAGATCATGTATGAGTGATCTATGGCATGGACTGTGTGGAGATCGACTATGGGGGTGGTGGTTGGGCTGGACAGAGGAGGGCAAAGGGGATAAAACTGGGACAACTGTAATAGAATAACAATATATATATATTTTTAAGTTTCCACTGTGGGTAACTTAAGCTCAGTGCCACTGGGAAACTCTCAGAGCCCATGCAAAACACACATCTCCAGCCCTGGGCAGGTAGCTCAGTTGGTTCGAGCATCATCCCCATACACCAAGGTTGTGGGTTCAACCCCGGTCATGGCACATAGAAGAATCAACCAATGGCCTTGGTTGGTGTAGCTCAGTGGATTGAGCATGGGTTGTGAACCAGAGGGTTGCCAGTTCAATTCCCAGTTAGGGCACATGCCTAGGTTTTGGGCCAGGTCCCAGTATGGGGAGCGTAAGGAGCAACCACACACTGATAATTCTCTCCTCCTCTTTGTCTTTCTCTTCCCCTCTTTCTAAAAATAATAAATAAAATCTTTTCAAAAAGAATCAACCAATAAATGCTTAAATAAGTGGAACAACAAATTGATGTCTGTCTGTAGTCTCTCTCTAAAATCAATTTAAAAAAAACACGTCTCAAAGGGATCTGGGAATCTGAGGTGTTTATACACCAACGCCTGACAATCTTTGGGTGAAGGCTGCTCCCGGGGACCTCACTTCCTCAGCACCTTTGCATAACGCTGTTGGCTCCAGTGACCAGAAAAAGCCATCAAGCAAAGAAATGCAGGTCTTGATCATTAGAAATCAAGCCAGTGTGCTCCAAAGTGGTAGGAATGTCGAAAATGGGCAGAAAACCGGCAGCATCTACTGCTGTGTGTGTGTGTGTGAAGGAGGAGGGTCAGGGGGAGAGGAACATAGGAGAGAGCAGGAAGCACTCTCCATCCATTCTAGATCCTTACCAAGTGATATGCTGCTAACGAGAACAGATTTATCAAGCTTGGTTTTATCAGCTCATCAGACCCAACCATAGTTATCCTACATAGTCCCCAAAATCCATTCCTTGCTTTATCTCCAGTATATAAACAAACACGTGATTATGTTTATCTAACACACCTGATTTTCTGCAAACTCTGAAATGAAGAGGAACAGTTCTGCTTTGTCATACCTGAATGGTTGTAGCTGTCTCAGTCTCTTGACTTCTTTTGAGAATGTTAATTGTTTTTTATCCTCACCCAAGGACATTTTCCCCCATTGCTTGTATAGAGAGAGAAACATCAATGTGAGAGAGAAATATCAATTGGTTGCCTCCCAAATGTGCCTAGACTGGGGATTGAACCCACAGCCTAGGTATGTGCCCTGATCACGAATCAAATCTGCAACCTTTCAGTTATGGGACAACATTCCAACCAATTGAGCCACACCAGCTAGGGCGGAGAAATGTTAATTTTTATTAATATGTATTTACATGTAAGCTACATGGGGTTATATTACTTACAATTTAGTGGATTAAAAAATCCTTTTTATCTTCTCTTAAAATGAGGATTTGATTTGTGATTTCTTAATTCTGTCAAAAGTGTATTAGGAATCTGTCCTGACATAAGCAACCAGGTGCTAAATATATTCCAGGACCACACTACTAAGAAAAGTACTTGATGTGGTCCTCTGTATTAGGAAGAAACCATGAAGTTCCCAGTGAAAGATGTTTGCGTTATTGGCTGAGAACACGGACAATTCTGTAGATGGACATCTGCAGGGCAGCAGTTTCCAAGGTTGGCTGTTTTTCTGGCGCGCCGCTCTCTCTCACCCTTCTCCGTAGACCTGGAGTCTACCCTACACCTCTACCACTCTTATTTCCTTGCTGGCTGGTGAACTCTGCTAGAGTAGATGAAGTATAATTCCTTTTGCTGTTAATTTGGGATTGACCATGTAATTTGTTCTAGCCATTTATATATGCAAGTGAAATTAATTTTGAGAGAAAATCTAATTTTGGTACCTGTACTTCTAGACAGTTTTGATTTGTATGCCATTCGTTTGCTTTCTGATGATTCCGTCCTCTGTTCTGCATCACTGGCAGGACTGGCCCTTGCAAACACTATTTCCCAGGCCTCCCTGTCAATCATTTCCAGGTATATTCAGCCACTAAGAGGCCCTGGCACTGAAACAAAGGAGCAGCCAGGGTGTTCCTCTCCCTTTCTCTTTTGGGAGGATGAGATGCATCTCTAACAGTG
>PVKM010050700.1:0-10623 GCA_004027735.1 Carollia perspicillata
CCCTGTGCCCCCTGCCAGCATCTGTTATCAGTGAAGGTGTCTGCATCTGTAGGTGCTGAAGGGTGGGGGAGAGCGAAAGACAACTGAGGGGAGGAGCTGTGGCGTGAAGCAACATCACAGCCCTGTCACCTCTCTCCCTCCACTGAACGTGAAGATGTTACCTCTCGAAGGACAGAGCAGCGGGACTTGCAAAGTCAGAGTGATTTTCTGTGATGAAGAGGCTAAATTTTGAACCAGGCTACAGATACTCTTCTGTATTTGTGTCATGTATGATGTTCGCAGTCTTATAAATATTATTGTAATTAGTTTTATATTGATGTAGAAACTTGCAGTTTATGCAAAGCCTTCACAGGAGTCAAGCATATGGTTGAAGCTGCTCTAACTAGTTATAAAAACTTTGTGATGCCACTGAATTCAAGTCTTCAGCTAACACGTGTGGGCCTACTGGCCGTGGCTCCGCCATCTTTGAACTTAACAATGGCCCAACGATGTTCCACGTGAGGGTCTAGAACTATAAAATTTCTTAGAAGATTCAGTTTTAGCTTAAGCTTGGAGCAGTTTACAGTTAGTTTAAATTGACTCATGTGAAGGAGATAACTTGGAGTTTTTGGCAAGTTCTAGTGAAAACCTTAGAAATTTGGAGGCAGAAGAGATACTTGTAGCCCAGAGAGAGTAAAAAAAGATTTCATAAAGAAAGTGAGACTTGGGCTAAAAAGTCTTTGAGTCAACAGAGAGATGCGGAGGGAATTCCAGATACAAATACAAATACAAATTTTAGTTCAAAGCCTAAATATAGTTCCGCCAAGAACTTCACACTGAGGACGTCCACAGACCGAAGGTGGACTTGAACTGGGCAGTTTCACACCTATTGTACTTGCATGCAAAAACGCAAAGAATGGTATCGGTATTTTTTTTTTCGTAGAGATCTTGTTCTTCTTTGGAAAACCCAGCAGGTGAAAAAACCAACCAACCAACCCTGAGACAAAAAGGACTGAAGCGCTCATTAGGGGAAATATTTATTTACCTGTGCACGAAGGTCAGCGCTCTCATTCTTTTTAAAAAGGCTTTATTTAACACCTTCTGTGTGCCAGACACTTTGAGTGAAAAACCAGGAGCCTAGAAAGCACGCATAACGGGCTGCATCTGATGAGCCCGGCAAAAGACCAGGGCTTAGCACCCAGCAGAGGTCCGGCGGGTGTTTGTTGAGTGAATAAACAAATGGAGGCTCGAGCAGCTGATAAGGTGGGTGGAGAGCTCCGAAGGCTACTTTTTCCTAATGCAGTCGCCTCGTCTGTCCGTGTTTGCTTCCTAGTGCCAGAGGCCTGCCTCTGTGCTTCCGAGAAAGGTTTTCCTTCCAGTTACTTTCTACGGAGCGGACTTCACCCTTCCTGCTCTGAAACAGTCGTTCTGCCTGTTCTTCGCGGGAGCTTTACCTGTTCATTCTTGTGCCCTCAGAGCCAATGGCGATAATAGTGTAAAGATGTATCTATCTCCACATGTATACACACACACATATATAGAGAGATATATGTATACAAAGAGAGAGAAAGAGAGAGAGAAGCATTAGGGAGACCCCTGGTCTTCCTTAAATAATGGTCGCATTTTTCCAAACATAAACATTATTTATTAAGATTTCAAACTTATTTTCTATATTTCACTCAAGTAATATAGGCAGTCAAAAAAGTACTAAAGGCTTCCTGTGGACAATAACCCCTCTCTCACTTCTTCTCTCCTCATTTGTTAGCACAGCAAAGTCGCAATTTTGGGTTAGAGTAATTATTGGTGTTTACATTATATTTTGGATTTTTATCCCTTAATGGATTTTGCGCATGAAGAATAGTGTTCGCTAAAACAATGAGAGAGGTTAAAAAAGAAGCATGTCTCCTGCAGGACCCGCAGGGTTTCCTGAAGCAACAGCTCGCATTTATTGAGCATTTACTATGGACTAGGCACCCCCTTCATGTTATGATTCACGTGGCTGTGTGTGAGATCAAGTACCATAAACATTCCCATTTTACAGATGAAGAAAACGAGGCACAGAAAGGATAAGTAACTTACCCAAGCCCATAATGCTAGGTATTCTGGCTCCAGAGGCTAAGCTGTTAGCCACTATGAATGCTCGTCTGTTGGAAAATTTTACCAAGTAAGGAAATAAAAATCCTAGGCAAGAATTTGACGTTGTACCAGGAGTTGGGGACGCAAATTCAGTTAACTTGGGAGACAGAATGTTCAATGGGAGAAGCCCAAGGGAAATAAGTTTATGCTATAAAGCAGAAGAGTTTGTTTTTTTAATTGGTCTGTTTATTTTTGTAACTACTTCTTGTACCTCCTTTCCCAAGCCCTCAGACGTTGTTCCTGGGCGTAGGATACTAATTAGTCTACCGGGGAATCTTCATGCAGATTCTGGATGGAGAGGCAACCAGGGCATTCCATGAGGACGCCCAGATGTTGCACTGCTTCAGTATGAGGACATTAGCATGGAATTTTTGAAACAAGAACGGTGCTGGAGAAGACGGGATCTGTCATTACAGATGTGTCACTGGGTGAGAAGGCACGAAAGGAGGTGCACGTTCCCTCTTACCACGGACAGCCGCAGCACGGGTTTCCCCTGCTCGCGTCCTTCGTCCCCACCCAACACGAGCACTTAGGAAAATAGCTAACCTTTTTTTTATAACCCTGGTGTTCCACACTCACCCAGAACGCATCTCCATCTGATTGGTTCCTTTTAAAGTCACTTCTGTTGATTATAAAAGAAATTTAGCAGCAGGTCTATCTGCAAAGCTTGGGAGATCCCGGATAGGGCCAGGAAGTTGTTCATAGCGGAAGAACTGACGGGAGCCAGAAAACGGGGGTGATTCCATACTCACCCAAAGCCAGCTGTGCCCATGGACCCCTCCTAGATCTAAAAACATTGATATTATATATATATATATATATATATATATATATATATATATATGCACATACATGGGATATACTTTATGTCAAAAGTGAGGTACAGAGATTCGGTGGGAAACAAATTGTTTTCAGCGTGATGGAGCCGGGGCAAAAGCGATCCGGCCCCTTCTGGTGTAATCTGAGGAATGAAATGCCGGACATAACCCCAAGGGCATCGCTTTTACCCAACTCCATTGTGGTTTGCACAGCTTGCAACTGTTTACGCAGAGAGGATGGGGAGCGCGGCAGAGAATGGGGTATCAGCCAACAGTTTCTGACGTGCATTTGAATAAGCCACCTGACAAGACCAATAGGAGGAAAAGAAAAATCGTGAACAGGTATGCCGGAGCCAGAGGAAGACGGTCGGGCTTCCCCTTCCTCTTAATCGAGTTTTGCTGCCGGGACCTTCGGGCTGGGGGCAGTGGCCATGCTGACTTCCTCCAGTCTGGGGTCTGATTAAGGGTCCTGCAGTCCCATGTTGAGCCCCCTGTGCCTCCCACAAAAGGAAAACTGGGTTTCTGTAGCAGTGGTTTTACTGTAAAAGCCCCAGACGCTCATCCGTCTGCACAGAGGCCCTTTGGCAAGCGCCGGTCCAGACGGCTGGGTCGCCATGGAAATGAGTGACACGTTGGTGATGAGTTGTCTATTTCCAGATGGACCTCTTCATTCCTTTGAGAAATTTGACAGACCATTTTTATGTATTTGCTTTGTACAAACGGTGGCGTATCCAAGGGTCTTGCTGGCTTTTTTTTGTTTTCTACCAGGATGACTTTTGTGCAGTGGGTTGTGTAAGTACTAATGATAGGTCCGGCTCTGTAGGCGTGGCTGTTCGTTTGCCTTTCTTTGTAGCCAGTCTTAGCGTGGTCCTCTCGCACGGCGGCGGCTGCCAGCCGTGATTGTTCATGACACGCTCAAACCTATCTTCTTGCTAAATTGGGGATGGTTCCGTCTTGGTGTTAAAAGGAAGTCTGCAGCTAGGATAATGCTGCTTTGAAAATCAGGCAGCTAGCAGTTTTTCCATTTCACTGAAGAAAAATATTAGAAAAATATTAATAGTGTGTCTGCTTCTTTCCATTCAGTTGCGTTCCCTGGAGGGATGAAAAGAGATTGGAGACTGCATATTGCTGGGGAGCTCAGAGCAGTGGGCGGTGGCTCGGTGGGATGGGAGAGGACAGGGGCAGGGGGAGGACAGGGGCAAGGGCGGGGGCGGGGGGCTCCTCTCTGAAAGATACATTTGCTGTGCAGACGGCCAAAGGGCCAGTCGGACGGTTTTCCTAGAACGTTGCTCAGGTCCTAAAATGTTGTGCTTTTTCCAGTCTATCATGTGAGTGTTGGGTCCTATAGACAAAAATCATACAGTCCACTGGAATTGTGTTAAAATACACGCTATGTATGTGTATGCACGAGTTATATTTAAATGATTAGAGACTGACCATAAGTAACTACGACCACAATTTAGATCAGTTAAATATGAGTAGTTATCCCGCGAACCATGGGTTATAAATATTAATGTCCCAAACCGAAGTTAAGGGGAGGCCCATCTTTAAGTATTATTTCTTTCTTTATTTTTATCTCTGTAATTATGATGGAGGCATAATTTGTCAGTCTTTCTTTTTTAGTAACAACTGCTTTTCCAAATTCTGAGTAAATAATCCTTAATTAAATGTGCCAGTTTTATAATTTACTTTATTTTTTTTTTCTCTTCTGAATACCAAATTGGAATGTGAATTCCTCGTGTGTTGTAATTGTAACAGAATTCATTGATTACCTCATCAGCGCATTTAGGACTTGGTGGTCCTAAAGGGCTCATTCCCGTAGCCTCACACCAGTCTTTCTAATTCCTTTGCAAAGAAGCAGAAGCAATCACCACCTTGCATTGTCAGGTGGAAAAAAACAATTGGCTTAGCCAGGAACGTGGAGTCTTTTATTCAGACATATGCAAATGTGTTACTTTCATAAGGATGATAATTTTGAGAAACATTCAAACAGCATAATTAGCTGTTGAAATGTTACTATAACAAATGTTTTCAGGGCTAGTGTCTTAAGGGGTAGTATGAAGAAGCCTGAAACTAAAGAAAATGGTATATATAAAAGGCAAGAAATTATATAAGAATATAGTTGTTATATCAACTTAATCATAGGCAATTAAGAGAATAGGTTGCAACTTCCTGAGCTGATATACAGTCTTTCTTAGTGATTGGCATCTTTCAGGTAGCCTGTCATAGACATTATTTCATGCCGTGGGCTAGGCAGTAACCCGTGCGTTAGTTCATGAAGTTTTCTAAGTCCGTAATTCCAGTGATTCTTCTTCCCGACAAATCAGACAAAAGATGACTCAAAATCATACCTATTTTTGACTTAGTGTGCCCAAGTCATATCCTGTTGACAGGAATCCGGTGACAATGTCAGCATTGTCACCACCAAACCTCCACCCTGGAAGAGGGCTTTAGCTGCAAGTTTTCCTGAGTTTGTTTCACGATGTTTGGCCGTGTTGGGGTCTGTCGCATGCTCTCCCTCACTGTCCTGAGATCTGGGTCTCACCAGGACCCACCGTGCTCTCCTGGCCCTGAGTGGTATGCCCCCTGTTACATCCATTGGCTATTATGTCTCTTCACACATGTGGCTTACGGAGAAGGTAAATGAAAGAGTGTGTGTGTGTGTGTGTGTGCGCGCGCGCGCGCAGCATCTGAAATAATTGCAGACTGCCCCGCATTTAATATGGCAATTACAAATAGGAAACATTTATTTCCCCTCGTTTATATCTAGTTGATCAATTAAACTCTTGAGTCTTAAACAGTACTTCATTTTTTTTCCCTGCTAGAGAGAAATTAAGGCATCAATGAAATGCTGAACATTGCTGCCTCTGGTGTTTGAACTCACATTCTCATAAGGCAAAGGCTAGTTCATAAGGAGAAACTTCTTCTCTAGGCCATGGTGTGATGCAGCCTCATGTGTGCAGACTCCAGAAAGTTTTGGAGATGGAACATCCTGTTTCCTCTGCCACCGTTTGCTTTCTGTGACAGGACCAGGCAAGGACATCGTCGTTAGCTGCCAGCGTGCTGCTGAGTTTGCCCCAGTAGACCGAGGACAAGGCCTCACAAAAGGAGGCTGGTTAAGCTCCGTCCAGACGTTTTAAATGAACCCTGTGGAAAGGACACGGGGAAACAGCTCCAACGAATGATGCTATTGCACTTTTCTCATTGACACTTTCCTGCCCTTGTGAAAAAGTTACCAAATGTCTTTTCTTTTCTTTTCTTTTTTTTGGTACTCAGATGAGTATAGGATCAAACCGGTGGAAGAGGTCAAATACATGAAAAACGGGGCAGAAGAGGAGCAGAAAATAGCAGCCAGGAACCAAGAAAACTTGGTAAGAATGGAATTTCTCCTCTTAAAAAAAAACGCATTTTGGTGACACCGTTGTAATAAAATCCGCACTGCACATCGAAATGGCAACTTACATACAGGGCAGAAGATTTCTTGAAAATGCCGTCACTATTTATAGCTTGCCTGGAAGCTGCACCATTATTATTCCTGTATCCTGTTTGTTCCTGAATTAGCCCTTCTTGAATCTTGATAGAGAATGCTCCAGGGGAAACAATAGCCAAATTATTAGGGTTTTAAAATGGTTACATTTAAAGGACTAGGGTTGAGATGGGTGGGGAGAGAAGCATTCTTTTCTTTTTCTCCACCTCCTTTCACTCTTGTCCGAGTCCGGGTGAATGGACCAGTTTCATTATTCTGAACATGGCGTGTGTTGGGGAAGTTGCCTTTCGAAGGAAAATAATGTGCTTGTAAGGTAGGTCTCCATCAAAATAGTCAGTGTTTCACATCTGCCGTGGTAAAGGTGCTGTAGGTTTTGACTTAATGCGAGAATTAGAATGACCTGAAACAAGGGCAGGAGCCTTTTTCTTTAATATGAATCAACATACGTGCTTCAACTTCACGTTCCATCTCTATGAAAACATGTAGTTAATCGTCATGTTAACTGATTTCTTACAAGCGGTTATAAATTGTTAAGAGTATGCATGTATTCAGCCGTGATGGGGCCAAATAGCTTTTCTGTTTTCTCTCGGGATTATTTGCTATTTTTTCATGTTTGAATGAGTGCATTTTTAAGAAGCTTGCAATGTCATAAAATATTTTCACTTAGACTGAAACTCTTTTTTTCTGGTATGTGCTTTGTTTGTATGATTTCTGCCACAGCAGAGGGAGTTGGCAGGATACAGACAGGGCCCATGAGACTTAAGGCTGTCATTTTCCATGATATGCTAATGAACATAATGGGCTACTTCTTTTTCTTCCGCTTTTTCCTGAACATCTGATACCCAACTCGGAATACTGAAGTATCGACAGCTAAGTATTGCCGATCACTTTCAAGGAGTGGAAATACTTTGTAATGAAACTTTGCTCCAAAAATGGGATTTGGATTTTAAGGTGTCACTGAAGTCACAGAGATTCCTTATAACCTGTGGTCTTTTTTAACATTGACAGATAAATCCAGAAAAAGGCAGCTGTGACTAAATAGGAGAAGTTAGTATTATCAGACTTTTATGCACCGAATAGATAGAAGACCTGAGTAGTTGAAGCATCGGTAGTCATTTTTCTACTTTATTTTACTGAAAATCGGAGTATCTCCTTGCCCGATGTAATTTTGGCTTGATTGATGAATCTCATCTGTAATAATACTCCCGTGACCAGCCTGGCAGTGGCCCTTTCCTGGATCTCATGGCCAGTGTCTGTCTCTGTTTCCCACGACCTTGATCTTACAGCTTGTGCATCTTCTTTCCCTCAACGTGCTCTCGTCACATTTAGGCCAGTTCACCATTTTCCCTTTTCACTTAGTTGCGTCATCTGTCACTTCCTCGGTGCTAGTCAGTTCCTTCTCCAGCCCCGTGGCCAGAATCTGCACTAGGGCTTTGCTCTGCAGACCGAATGGAGATTCAAAGAGAGAGAAATTTCTGGTCCTGTTTACTTGTGAACCACCTGCGACAACCCTGCACCCTTTCCTCTGCCCGACAGTCCAAGTTCAGACCCCCCACTGGAATCTTGAAGTGTGTCAAGACTTCCAGGGGGAATGGAGAGGAAATGGGTGTCATTGACTCTGAGGCCCCCAGACCGATTTCCCCAAGTGAATGATGTTCACCGGTCTGGGCGCATGTCTTCTGGGTCACCTGCTCCATCCCTTTGGGGTTCTTAATCAGGTGTTAGCCATGCATGTTCCTTAGGAAAACTTCTGGCCTCCTAAATTTGAAGCTTACGTTGGGAGGTGGATGAAATACATGCAAATTCTTGATTTTAAATTCACGAAAACAATTGAAGAGTCGAGAAGTTTTTATGTGTTCAAAGCGTACTTCTTGAAATAGGTTCACAGGGCCAGAGCCAGATTTTTCAAAATGCATGCAAACAGTGGCATTAACCTAAAGCATTCATTTAGAACTCTCTCTCACCAGCGAACTAATGGAAAAAGAAAGGAAAGGCTGGCTCTCACATCCTTTATTCTTTTCTTTTGTTTTATACGATAACGCCTAACTCTCATCAGGCGCTTACCACATACCAGGCACTGCACTCAAAATCTAAACGATACTCAACTCGTGGGATCCTCCCAACGTGCCACCACGAGGCTGTCTTTTTCCCCAGCTGCTGGGCGGGAGGTTTAGAATAGTAACTGGATGCCACAATGAGCAAGTGGCAGAGCGGAGATTTGAACCCAGGCCGTTTATGCCTCCAGAGCCCACGGGCATCAGTGTCACGTCATCCTGCCTTGGATACGTTTGCCGAGCCCCTGAATTTCCACAGTTTGATTGCCTGTTTTGTATAAATACATAAAGTCCCTGTCCTCAAGGAGCATACAAAAGAGTTAAGAGAACAGTTCAACAGATATTTTAGCGATTGCCTCTGCGTACAAGGCTCTCTACTAGACTGCAGAAAAATAGAAAAATTGGGGAAGCACGGAAGTTCAGCCCAGGCAGTCGAGTTGCAGCGTACAGGTAACTAGTGTACAGGTAGCAGCAGCAAAGGACTAGAAATAAAACGGGGGGAGGTGGACGCCACCCCAGGAGGCAACAGAAAGTGCTGCCGATATCAGAGAGGCCGAGATCTGTCTGCTGGGGCATCGGCCCCACTTCACGAAAGAGCTGGTGTGACCGGTGGGCCACGCAGGACAGAGTGGGAATGAGTGCCCCAGGCCAACGTAATAGAACTAAGAAGTGCAAAGCAGACTTAATGATGAGAAGAAGAGAGAGTGTCAGTAGGGCAGCAGGGGAAATTGGAATCAAAATGTATATAGATGGGGTAATATAGAGAGAACCTCAATGTCCAGCCGAGAGGTCTGAAATGACTTCTGTGGATTCAAGGGAGACTTCGAAGGTTCTCTTTTTAGCAAGAGCTCGGCATGATGAGATTATGATTCGGGAAAGATTATGTGGCAACAGCAGGTGTATGTGGCTTGGTGTGGGGTGCACAGCGGAAGGTAATTCATAATAGTTTTTGCAAGAAATAACGAGCTTGAACCAAGGTGATGGCAGGGGGAATACCGGGTCTGGTACAAATAATGCCCCCCCCTTTTATTACAAACTCACAAGCACGTAATTCTGTGACATAACAATATCACACTCAAGCACACCATATGACATTTTAGGTGAAATGTTCAAATTAAAACTATAAGTTATTACACTCACATTACTACCCAACCAACCACACTCAAGTAGGCATTCCTTCTGCCGGGCCCTGTAGTAAAGATTTAGGCTGGGCTGTAATAGAAGGAACAAGATTTGACAGCTCATTGTAGATACTAACAAAAACCAGAAGAATCGGGATATGCCAAGATTATGACCCCCTGGAAAGGCGATCCGTAGTAGTCATAATAAATAGCGACCTCAGTGAAGTGGTAAAATCACTGGGGAGATTGTGTCTGCTGAAAATACAAGGCTTTCCTTCTTTTCTTCTTTCCTTCCTTCCTTCTTCACTCTTGCCCACCCTTGAAAAGGTCACAATGCGGGCCACAAGGGAGGAAGTTGAGCTGCTGGTCACACCAGGTGACAGTGTAACAGGGGCACTGACAGAACACCTGTCCTGCCACGGGCTTGGGCTCCGTGCCTTGGAGGACACGGAGGCACATCAGACATAAATCCCACCCTGCAGAGCTCACTTCCCAGTAGCAGTTAGAAGGCATGCGCCCCACACGACCACACCTGGAGGGACATTGTAAGTGCAGAGGTTGGTTTTGAGCAAGCAGAGCTTTAGGAGCTTGTGGAACATCTACACGGAAAAGTCTAGCAAAGGGCAAAAACGAGGGTGGGGCGCTCAGGAGCGTTGCCTGGGATGCGTTAGGTGTTCACTACAAGTTTGTCGGCTTGAACTGATGATGGGGGACTGAATGACTGAGAGCAGTTGGACCTGCAGCAGTTTGCAGCTCAGTAGTATTTTGGTTGACATTCAATATTATACTAGTTTCAGGTGTGCAACGTGGTGACTCGACACTTACACACCTTACAAAGTGCCCGCCACAGTAAGTCTAGTACCTGTCTATCACCGTGCGTAGTTACTACAAGGTTTTTTACTCTATTTCTTATCCCCATGACCTACTTTACAACTGGAATCTTTAGCTCTCCCGTCACTTGGGTCCTCTGACTGCAGTTTCTGTGGGTGGAGGAAGGTCATGCTGGTTTTCTGAGGCTGATGATGAAT
>PVKM010050701.1:0-10623 GCA_004027735.1 Carollia perspicillata
CAGCTGATTTGTTTCCCTTGAAAAAGGGGCTTAAGATCACAGTCCCCAGGTGCACTTCTCAATTCCCTGAAGTCTGGCTTCTGCAAAAAATTAATACTGAAACAAACTCATGCAATTTAATTCAAATTATTCATTCGGTGCCAACCGTGTACCTCGATTCCGGTCCTTGCAGTTTTTGTTCCTTGTACAGACACAACAGTTAAACAGTGAAAAAGAATTGTAGAGAAGTAGAGGATAAAGATAATCCTAAGAGCTTCTACCATAAATTCCGTGCTGACTCTGTGCCAGGTATCACACCAGACCCGTGACTTTCACTCGTTCTGATCCTCAAAACAAGGCCTCGAGGTTGCCATTGCTACCCCCTTATTGCAAATGAGTAAGCAAGGCTCAAGGAGTGAAGCGAACCTCTTAGGACCACACAGCCAGTAAATGGCAGAACCAGCATTTGAACCCAGGTTTGTTCATTCCAAAGTCCACGTGTGGGCCACTACACTTGAGGGCTCAGAGGAGAACACTAAAAATGGTATTGCGGGCTGGCAATGCTTTGAGCCGTCCAGAACAGGTAGACTCGGGGCTACTGGAGGTTCTACTGAGAGCTGACTGGTTCTGAGGTCAATATTAAAGCAACAGGTCCAAATTCAAGTCTTACACAGAGGCATATCAATGCCAACCCCTCCACCAATAAGAAAGCTTTGCTCTTAGTAAATATTTTCCATCAACCCCCACAAGTATCTTATTCAATTGTTAAAATGTGCTTCAGTCAAAGTTTAAAACAACAAAAGTCAGCTTCTTAAGTATCAACTGTCCAAACAATACTCAGTTTACATTTTCTTGATTCATAATATATCATTCAATCCACTGTTTAAGTTCTAGGAAATACAACTCAACAAAATAATCACTATAAAAACAACATTACAAAGTCTAACCAGACAGAAATGAACTCACCCAAGGTTCAAAAAGTGTTTTTCCTAGCCCTTATCTAACGCGAGCTGAAATCGATTTCCTCTCCTCTCCTGGGTTTCCTTCTTTTGTTAACTCATCGTCATCTCCTAAATTACTGATTAATTTTCTCCTGAGTGTATCTCATCCACTTCTTAGAATATCATTCTGGCTTGAGCTAACAAGCCAGAAATGCAGTACAGTCTGTGGCAGTTTAACTCAGTTGGATTAAATAGTGAGATAATGAGACCTAGACCAGGCACATCATCTCACCTGAGTGCAATGCCTAGGACAAAGCAGGCACCAATGAATGACAGCAAGATTAACCTGTACGCCCACTATTTTAGGCAACTCTCATAATAATTTGGTTTCTGGCAGATATATGCTTGATGAGTCTTGGACGGCAGGGCAGGGATGGAGGCTGTGGATGGTACGCTGGGACTGAGAAAGGAGAGACCAACTAAGTACCACCCCACCCCTGGAAACAGAAGATGCCCTGACTGGTGTATATCAGTATAGAAAAAAAAGTTGGGAAAATCAGAAGAGTGTTAGAAAATCATTGCTTTGAATAAAGCGGGGAACCTCGGGGATGCATGATTTTGACAGTACGAGATGCTGATGCACAGGACCTGCACGGTAAGCAGGTGGAAAGGGAATGCTATCCAGGTACCACCTCCCTGAACACGCCCTGCAAAGCGCCCATGCAGTAAATGCCCTTCGCATCCCCAGGAAGACAGCCTTGTCACTAAGCGGCACTGTGTTCTCTCACCCACGGCTCAGGGCCTATGAGGAGCTGACTGTCTCACAGGCAAGGACTGGGATGACCCCAGGCTCCAGAGCAGCAGGCCCCAGGGACGGCTTAGATGAAATTCTTTGCAGTTTTTCAGGGGATAAAGTAGAAGGCAGGCACCAGCGACGCCAGACTATCTGTCTCAACAGTAACCCCCGAAACAGGCTCACGGAGCGAGCAATGCTTAGCAGGACTGATGCCTGGGATTGAGAACGTATTCCCAGGGCCGCTTACAGAAGTGCAGATAGAGAGCCTTCCATGCATCGGGCTCCCAGCAGGAAACGGAGAGCCCCTCCAACAGGAAAATGGAAGAGTTTAATAAAGGCAGTATTTATAAAGAGGGACAACAGTTCAAGGGTAACCAAGGCAGGTCAAGGAGCCTAGACTGGCTGGGGACATCTCCTTGACCACCCCTAAAGGGGCAAGGGAAGAAAGCAGTTACCAGAATCCTGAGAAGACAGACAAAATTCCCTGGACTCACTCTCTCCACCCTGCAGAGCTCCCTGATGCTTCCCCTTGGCTGACCCCAACCAAAGTCCCAAGTCCAAGTCCTTAAAGTCCATCCAGGTCAGCCTTGCTCGGCAGAGCTGGGAGGAGAGGAGTGAAGAGGAATGCATCTAGAAAGGCAGACAGGAGCTGGCCAAGGATGCTTTCCACAGGGAGAGCAAAAAGGTGCTCCAAGGCATTTCTCTTGTAAAATAATTTTTACAAGAGAATTTTACCTCTTGTAAAAATAATTTTTTACAAGAGAATTTTACCTCACAGTAAAACAGGGATCAAAATCCACAGGAGATTCCACTGACATCCTTCCCTCCCCCACCACCACCCAGATAATGGAACTGAATCTCAGGGAGGAAAAGTGACTTAGTAAAAACTAATAAAAATAATTAACAAAAACGAGATTCAAATTCATCGGCTTGTCAACAGAGCCCACTCTTTCGGCCCCTCTGATACATTGCCTCTGACAGTTATGTTTTAAAAGTGGAATTCTCAGACTGCAGAAGGACTTGGATGTAACCCATTCTCATCTCACTGGCTCGAATTCTTTTTCCTAAAACTACGCATATGGACATTCTCATGTAAAACCCTCGATGAGAGAGTTAAGTAGTCTTCGAGGAGGACAAGCAGTACAGAGAGTGCTCTGTTTAGAAATAGCCAACCCAGAATAAGAACTGAATGAACGTTTGAAAGGGTAGAGCCTCTTGTCTCAGTCTGGGCAAAGCTTCAGTTTTCAGAAATCCATGAAGACTAAAATGAGGTGTCGGAAGACGCCAGCATTACCGATCGCATGACAGCTTAGCAAGCAAAGCTGACGAGGCCAAGTTCCATTCCGCGGCTTTACATTCAGTGAGCAGTGGGCAGAGGGGCGGGGGGCGGTTCTTGTCTTTCCTTAGCAACTTTTCTAAAAGGGAGGCATTCTGTACCTCCCCAACACCAAGGAAAAAGCCAAGTTCAGAAAGCATACGCACCTTCTCCGTTCACAAGATTAACGACAGTCTACTCTGTTCTCAAGTGCTTTTCTGTTCTGGAAATCCAACCAAGGCTAATGAATGCCCGATTCCTTCTTCACGCTCACAGCAAGTGTCTCCATTAACTTCTGCATTTCCATGTACACATATTTCAAGGCAAGCTGAGATCTTTTCAATGCTGCAGCAGGGAGGGTTCTAGGCAGAAAGGTCTTCGGGCACCACAGCCTGACCAAGAAGCACCTCAGCACAACCGAGTCAGACCTGAAGACTGGACCACCTCTTCTCAGCCACCCTGGTGTAGGCAGCGAGAAGCCACGGGCAGGCAACCGTGCCAGAAAGAAGAAAAAGTAAAAACCAAAAAACCTAAGTCACTTATCACTTATTTGCCTAAACTAAATTTCAAATTTCCTTTCTCAAAAAAAAAAAAAGGAAAGAAAAAAGTTTTGCATTTTGCAGCATCTGAGAGATACAGTGGCATCAGAGAACCATAGAATCGGTCCTCAAAGCCAGGAGAAACAGGCCTTGCCACTTTGGTCCTGGCGTGTGCCACTGAGCAAATTTTACCTCTGTGGAGCTTCGGTTTACCCAACCATAGAACGGCAGCGTCACAGGGTCCAGGTAACAGGCTGACTGTGTGAGGTACATGAGACATCCCGCCTTTGTGTTTAACCAGCCGAAAAGCCTTACCAAGGGAGTTGCATTTCCCCTGTGCTCAACTTTGCCGAAGTCGTAGTCTACGAATACCAGTGAAAATTTCCTTGTGGTGTCTAAGAACACCCAGGAGAAAAATTAAGATATCGGCGCCAAAATACAGACCTTCCGTTGTATTACAAATGCTCATTTTTAGTAGACGATGGAAACAAAGTCAGTCTCTTTGTTCTACAGGCTTCCAAAATACATCGCGCCCCTTACCAGGTCGGACTTGTCTGCCTCGTTTTCTCGGAGGCCACACAGCTCTGGAGGGCAAGGACTTTCCCTTCCATTATCCCAGCACTCAGCACAGGCGTTGGCACAGGCGTAGTGCTCATAAGGAGTTCTTGAATGCACAGACAGATGGATGGACAATGAATTAGTGTCTCTATCACAGGGCTCTTTTGAGGCTCCAATGAGATAACATATGTGAAAGAGCCTTGGAAACCATAGAGGGTTTCAAAAGAGCCCAGTGCATTGTCCTCGTTTTCTCAGTCCATAGGAAGAGAATGGCAAGTGTTCTTCAAGGCAGGAAAAGCTGAATATCCTAACGTTGAGGGAAAGATGTAAAATTTAAAATGTAACTGTGCAATTTAGTACTGCCCAACAATGTATAAAGTTGACTACCAGTCAAAATTTTAAGTATCTAAGAAGTAAAAGTGCACTCTGGCTGGTGTGGTTCAGTAGATCGCACGCCAGCCTGCAAACCAAAGGGTCGCCAGTTTGATTCCTGGACGCAGGCACAGGCCTGGGTTGCGGGCCGGGTTCCCAGTAGGGGGCGCATGAGAGGCCACCACATATTGATGTTTCTCTCCCTTCCCTCCCCTTCCCCTCTCTAAAAATAAATAAATAAAATCTTTTTAAAAAAGTAAAAATGACCATTCACAAAATTTCAGAGCACAAACTAGGAAAACACACACAATAAATGTGGTAGCAAAGGGTCACTAACAGAAGGCTCTCGCAAATCAACATGAAAAAGATTGAAGTCTCACTCCAATAAAATAAGAGAGAAGGACATGAACGAATATTTCTCAGTAAAAGATATACAAGCCAATGTTATTAAACATTAAAGGGATGTTTTACCTTTAAAAATGGATCCTAAAATTACCTTTTTTATTTCTTTTTTCCAGCTTACTTGCATTCATTCTTCTATTCATGTGTTCTTTCTCTTGTCCTTCCTTCCTTTTTTCTTTTTCTTTCTTTCTTCCTTTTGCTGTACTTGACATAGAACACTGTACACATTGAAAGTATACAATGTGATGATTTGATACCCATGTATATTGTAAAATGTTTATCACACATCCTTCCCCTCACATAATCACCATTTTGTTTTTGTCGCTGTGGTGAGAACACTAACACTCTGTTCTTTCAAGCTCACAAGTCGGCACTGTTAACTATAGTCACCATGCTGCACCTTAGGTCCCCGGAACTTATGCATCTTACAGCTGAAACGTTATTCCCTTTGATGACATATTCAAATGAGATCATGCAATATTTGTTCTCTGTCTCGCTTACTTCACTTAGCATAATGCCCTCAAGGTCCTCCCATGTGTCACCAGTGGTAGGATTTCCTTCTTTTATGGCTGTAGAATATTCCATGGTATACACAGACCACATTTGCTTTGCCCTTTCATCCATCGATGTACATTCGGTTTGTTTCCATGCCCTGGCGATTGGGAATAGCACTGCAGTGAATGTGGGAGTAGAGCTCTCTCTTCAAGACAGGAATTTCATTCCCCTCGGATATGTATCTTGACGTGTGATTGCTGGATCATATGGTAGCTCTGTTTTTAAGTTTTTGAGGAGCCTCCAAGCTATTTTCCATAGTGTCTGTACCAATTTACTTTCCCACCAACAGTGCACCAGGGGCCCCTTTTCTCCACATCCTTGCCAGAATGTATCATCTCTTTATCTTTTGGGTAATAGCCACTCTGGCAGGTGTGAGGTGGTATCTCATTGTGGTTTTACTTTGCATTTACCTGGTGACTAGTGATGTTAGCACCTATTCACATAGTGGCCATTCACATGCCTTCTTTGAAGAAATGTCTGTTCAAGGATTCTGCCTATTTATTACTTGGGTTGTTTGTTTTTATGCTATGAGTTATACGAGTTCCCTATATATTTCAGATATCAACCCCTTATATGGATTGCAAATATTTTCTCCCATTCAGTAAGTCATCTTTTTGTCTTGCTGACTTGTTGCTGTGCAGAAGCTTTTTAGTTTAATGTAGTCCTACTCATTGGTATTGCTATTGGTGCCTATACTTTTGATGTCATATACCAAAACATATACCCCAAAAAATGGTTGTATGTATTCATATATTTTCATGTTACTAAGTTAGCATCCTTTTATTTAAGCTTAAAAAAACTTCTTTCAGCATTTCTTGTAAGGTAGGCCCAGTGCAAGCTCCATCAGTTTTTGTTTGTTTCAGAAAGTCTATCTCACCTCCATTTCTGAATGACAGCTTTGCTGGGTAAAGTATTCTTGGTTGGCTTTTTTGTTCTTTTAGCACTTCGAATATATCTATCATGCCACTCTATCCTGGCCTGCTACAGCCTTCCTGGGGTTTCCCTTTCATGAGAGACTTTTTTTTCTCTTGCTGCTTTTAAAATTCTCAGTCTCTAATTTTAGACAGTTTTATTATAATATGTCTTAGAGAAGATCAGTTTGGATTAAAATTACGGGGTAACCTATTAGCTCCATGAATTGTCTTTAGTCACAGACCATGGGATGCAGAGCGTCAATAACTGCATGGTCCTTGCCAAGCGCCGGGAGTGGAGGGAGGTGCAGTAGATGCAACGGCCATTGGGGTGCTAAGGGCACTTCCAGATCCAGTGACTAGGACCAGGGCAGGCAGCTGTGTTAACCAGAACCAGTGGTATGCACACACTTGGCTGCAAAGGCCAGGTACAGGTACCTGTGTAGTGGCAGAAGACAATTACAGACATACAGGTGAGGGCCGGGATGAGCGCCAAGGGCCAGGGCCCACGGCAGGCACACCGGCAGCTGCAGGGGCCCTGGCTGGCTGGCAACTGCAGCTGAGCCCAGTGGTGCAGGTCAGAGACTCAAGGGCAGGGCTGGATTCAGGCCCACAGCATCTGCGGGGGTCTTGGCTCTCAGCAGTACACTTCCATGGCCGCAGGATGTCACCATGGGTGCACACACACAGTGGAACCTGGTGAAAGGGGTCAGTCTAGAAGCATGCAGGTGCATAGCTGGAGGGGTCAGCTCCAAGCATTTGCCTGGAGATGGAAAGCAACTGTGGAGGTCTAGGCTGGTGCCTTGCACTCACGTGGCCACGGAGCTCTGGGCCGGCTGCTGGTGTGGGTCTGGGCTCCAACAGCAATGAGGAGAAGGAGGAAGGGGAGGGGAGGACTCAGGTGACTGGTGTTTGCCAATACCTGTAGGGAGAAAACCCAGTGAAACCTGCAGGGGGTCCACGGTAGCTGTTCTGGCCACTGGGTTCTTCAATGTTAAAAGTTACTGCGTCTTCTGCAGGGCAGGGCTCTGGGAACCAGTGTCACCCCATGTACATGGCTGATATTTGTGGGGGAGCGAGGGGGGGGATACTTTCCAGCGGGACAGTTCCCTCTCCACACTCAGCAGAGCCTGCCTGGGGGATGGGATGATGCCAGCAAAATGAGTTGTTCTTCCTGCCCTTTTCATGTGGTTTTCCTCAGTTTTTTTGGTTCCACAGTGTTGTTAATTTTCTTACATGGACTCTAGGGCTCTCCCGGAGCTGTTTCTGTTCATGGGTGGATGCCTAATTATTGATCTTAATTTTGTGGGGGAACGAAGGCCAGGGTCCCCTACTTCACCATCTTGGTGACATTACCTTCTTCAGTAATCACATTCACAGGCCATATCACACCTTTTAAAGCTTGTAAAACACCAAATGCTCTGGAATTTTTTTTAATAAATTACTGCCGAACTGGTTTTTCTCCATTCTATGCTGATGTGATTGCTCCTTTAGAGCTAATTTCAAGTCCTACATTTATTTCTATTACACTCAAATTTCAAAATAATCTTAACAGGTCTGAATTCTAAGCTGCAATGAATAATCAGACTTTCCTATCTGTCATGCCAGCTCTCAATTCCAGGTTATATTTTTATCCCAAGTCATTTTTATTAAAGATGAACATCTCAGGAACAAAGACAGAAAGCTTATGTGACTGGATCTAATGATGAAACCTCCACACAGTTCATGTATGAGAGAGGGCTCCTGGGATGGTGGGAGCGGCCCGAGGAATGGCCCCAGCTTGGGGGTAGCAAAATAATGCGGGGTAGGGGTGAACAAAGAAAGCAGGAGTAGAGGGAGAATGGGGCAGAGAGGTTGTGAGCAACTGACCACATATCTGAGGTCAGGCAGCCAGGTGGTTCACCCCAAACCACCTGTGCCAAGCAGAGTGAAGCAGAAGGATGGACACTTGGATGAAAGAGACCACACAGTGGGCTGGGTAGCTGGAGAGACCCAGGAGCAGCAATGGAATCTCACTGTGTACTAACATCTCCCCAGCATCATATCTTACCTGTCCACTAGGGGCAGTATGATATAAAACAGGAAATCTCAAATATCCAGAGTACAGAAGCAATAATGTTCTAACATTTGTAGGAAACTAACAGCAGGAAAAATGGGTGCTAAATTCAACAAACAGAACTAACACTGAAAGAAATAAAGTTAATGGAACAAACCGGTAGAAGCTTTGCAAGAAATACAAAGAACAGAAGCAATCAGAGAGCTTGGAAAAAACAAAAAAAAAATTAAGTAAATAACACAATGGATACAGCAGAGGGGCAATTAGTAAGTCAAGAAATTCTCTCAGAATGCAGCCCAAGATTTCAGAAGGGTTAAAATATGGAAGAAAAATGGGTATAATGTATGTTTCAGTCTATTGGTAACTAATGAGTCACAGGTTAGTTAATCAGCCCAGTATCAAGGGGAGAACACCCCACAAGACTGGGAGGGATGATTCACTGGGCCCACCGTCGTGACGGACAACCATACCCCGCCCCCGACATTCTCTCCCATCACCCGGTATGTGCCTCTATTATCACCTTTCACCTAATGTTATAATTGGTTTACTTCTCAGTTTCACTGGAGGAGTCTCATGAGAGTAGGAAGTATTTCATTCATCTTCTCAATCTATGGTGGCTTGCTCAGTGTCTAGCACACAGCAGGTACTCACTAAAGGTTTACAGGGTTAAATTACTCCTGTGGCAGTCACCCAGAGTATATATAGGGTCTGGCAAAAATAACACCCCTTTTTTATTTCAAAATCTTTTATTACAAAATTATGAGCAGGTAATTCTGTAACATAACGATATCCCACTCAAGCACACCATATGCCATTTTAGATGAAATATTCAAATTACAACTACAAATTATTACCCCCATATTATTACCTTACCAACCACACTCAAGCAGGCTTCTTTTGCCGGGCCCTGTAGTATCAAAGCACCTGGCTCCAAAAATAGCTCTGGACCACCTGGGCTGTATTTTCTTTTAAAAAATTAAAGTAAATTCATTGTTTTCAATGTAAAGGTAACCTCCAGAAGAAATGATGTAGAATATGCAACTTCCAAGACACTAGGGGGAAGGGAGGCAAAGAAAAACATAGCTCAATGAAAGTCTTCTATAGACTTCCATCAGCCATCTACAAATAAACAAAGCATAATTAACAATATGGCAACTTTAAACAACACAAGCATCCAACTTGAACTGAAGACATAAAGAGAGAACTTTGCAGTCAACAACTGGTGTGCAACACACATGGCACACTTACAAAAACTCTGTAGCAGGCTAAAAAGAAAATCTCGAAACTCCAAAATGCAAAAGTATTCAAGTCATATTGTACCACAACTTAAAATTCACTAAACAAACAAACAAACAAAATATTGAATAGTCCCTCCTGCCACCTCTGGCCAAGGAAACTTGCCACATAATAAGGCAAACTCTTTAAAAAATGCCTGGGTAAAAGAAGACATGAAGTAGAAATTATAAACCTAAATAGAACGCTAACCATAAAAAAAAAACAAATAAATGATCAGATGTCTCCTCCCTGAAGTGCCACCAGGTCCCTCCTCCAGTCATCACTGGACATGGCCACCAGGAGAGGGTGACCGTGAGCTGAGGCAGTTCCTGAAGGGGACGGCCGCTGGAGCCGAGCCCTTCTCCAGAGCAGATTTGGGTGGCTCATCACCATGTACATCACAGACTGAAAAACAGGCTTCAATTGAACAACTACAGAAGGGACAGTTGGGTCTCCCAGCCCCTGCAGGAGAAGAATGTCCTACTCTCTGGAGAAATATACCAGGGAGGCTGCAGGCGCTGGAAGACCAGGAACAGGGGAAAGTTGGGCTGAGGTTCTGGATTAAAAGCAGTCGATTTTGTGAATGTCTGCCCCCTAGATGATGAGGGCTCCTCTGAGCTCCCTTTCCCAGACAAGTTCCCAGAACTCCCATAGCCAAGGCGGAATACCCCAAGCGGGGGAAAAAAGATCCTTCTCAGGAGAAACCAAACAGCCCCAGAGAAAAGACACATAGATACGGAAATCTCGGGACCTCCCAAAAAAGCAGGCCCCCCTCCCAATCACTTTAGGAAGGGGGCCACCAATGAAAAAGCCTGACCCCACACACACAGGGGCCCATGTGAGTGCCTCACTCTTCATGCTAACCAATCCCTGGCTCAGCTGTACCAGACAGTGAAGGAACGCCTTGAGCATAAAATCCAGAGG
>PVKM010050702.1:0-10652 GCA_004027735.1 Carollia perspicillata
AGTTCCCCTCCCTGTGCCTTCCTCTCCCTCCCCTCTTGCTGGCTAGCTCATCTTCAGGTCTAGGTATCGGACTGCTACCTGACCTGTAGGGCTTAGAATAAAATGACTCTTGTGACTACACAGGTCCCATGGCCACAAAGCCCGCCCTGTATGGAGGCTACACCCCCCCAGGAAACATCTCTGGCTCCCTGCCCTGAGCTAGGTGTTTATCACATGCTATTGTCATTCCCTCTTTATGCACCAGTCTCCCCATTAGTCTATGAGCTTCTTGAGACCTGGGTTCTGCTCACTGCCATTTCCCTGGTGTCCACACAGGCCCTGACAAAGGGCAGGAACTCACTGGGCCTCATGAAGGTTTGGGGCTCCTGGAAGTGAAACCTGGAGGAAGCAAGCAGGCAGTGAATCGTCATCTCCATGCAGGACCCACCCGGGACCCTTGAGGTCAGACGAAGCATGACTGAGTGAACCTGGGGTGCTTTCCAGGGGATTCAAGTGTGGGGCGGAGGTAGCGGAGGGAGTAATTTTCTCTTCAAGAGAGTGTGTTAATCATTTACTGCCCAGGATCTCACAAACTCTGCCCCTCAGGGCCAAGCCAGGTATAACCAGCCAAAGAGGTGGGGGACAGGCAGGGGACAGAGAGTAAAGAACAGACACAGGGCCCTTCATGGGGGCACAGAGCTTGGTGCCAGTCCCCTGGTCCTCTGCCTGGCCCACTGACCCTTCTTTAACTTCCCAAGACTTCTTAGACCTCCACGCCTCCTTACTCACCCTCCCTACTCAGCAATATGTGTGACAACAGGACAATACTTCCCAAAGTCTCTCAAAGTGATGGGGAGAGAGGAGGGTAGAATGCTCAAAAGTTTTGAACAGCCCTGACCAGGGTGGCTCAGCTGGTTGAGCATCGTTCTGCAAAAGCAAAAGGTTGCTGGTTGGATGACTGGTTGGGGCACATGGCTAGGTTGTAGGCTGGGCTCAGTCCCCGGTCAGGGCAGGTACAAGAGGCAATTGATAGATGTTTCTCGCACTGATGTTTCTCCCCCTCCCTTCCTCTCTCTCTAAAATCAGTCCATCAATCTGTATAGTTTTGAACAAAAATGAGCCCTCACATGGATCTCCCCTGATTCTCACAGATTTCTTTTGGTTTCTGAGTGACAGAGACCCTACTCTATAGCCAGAAAAAGGGACATATTAGTTCAAAACCTAGAGGCTCAAGGACGGATGTATCTTTAGGCATTGCTGGTCCTTGAGCCCAAATGATGTCACCAGATCTCGGTTTCCCTCTTTTCATTTCTCTCCCGTGGAGGACGAGGAGGACAACGTGCAACCCTGCCCTCTGGGCTGTGCCTTCAGGTTTCAGTTAGCACAGACCTGCTCCTCAAAGCCAAGCAAGACCTGGAGAGCTACGGTGATGATGGTAGTGAGGGTGTTCTCCAACCCTTTCCCTTTCACACATGCTACTGGGTGAGGTCAGGTGTTTTCATCAGTTGACTCCATACTTACTGGAGAAAAAGGAAGACCTCGCAAGAACCCGAGGCAGCAGAGCGGTGTCTCCATGTTGTGGTGTCTCCCCACCATGGCTGCTCTTTCTACCGGGGACTCTGGGCCAGGTATGAGGACATGGACTTGAAAGAGCTGGCGTCTCAAAGCCAGGCCATCTGGGTTCCATGCTTGCCCTCTCAGGACCTTCTGCTTGACCTTGGCTCTTGTCACTGGGCCTCAGTTTCCCCACCTATAAAATAAGGGGCTGGACAAACCCTCTAAGGCCCTTCTTAGCTCTTCCTTTCTGTGGTTCTAGGTCAGGTGGAGAAAGAATGCCAGTCAGGATTCTGGTTCTGTTCCTCCTGCCTTGGCCATGACTCGCTAGGTGACCTTGGGTAATCCTCCTCTGTTTTTGGACTTGTTTCCCATCTTCCAACAGCCTACATCACGTCGGAGGACTGTATAAAAGGTGGCATGGAACAGGGCTCTCTTGGGACCAGGATTCTGGAGGCCTGCTCCTTGGCAGGCTTACTGCTGAGAATCCCGGGCAGTAGAAAACCCTGGCCTGGGACCAGCCTTCTGGTGAAGTCTGTGGGCCCAGTACCCCTGCTTCTGGGGTCTGCCCCTCCAGTCCTGTGGCCTCAGGCCTCCGCCGCCTGCTTTGGCACTCTGCCCTTGCTCATATTTCCAGACCCAGCAGCCCATATGGGCCTCAGCCAAAATGTTCAGCTCTGCTGAAAGCTCATCAAAGGCTGTTCTGCGTGAATGGGACGGCCTAATGCTGGGTGGGACATTGAGGAAGCAGATGTGAACTCCATCCTCAGTGAGCACGTGGTCTGGGGTCGGGGAGGAGGGCCAGTGCCATGACTGAGGGACAGTGTCCTCAGCACAGAAAATAGGAAGAGATGATTTCATGTTGGGGACTCTAGGGTGGTGTCTCGCTTGGGACCTTGAAGAATGGGGAGGATCTGAGACAGAGCTGCAGGCTGAGAGGCCAGCATGGTGGAGGAAGAGCTGACAGTCAGTAGGGCCCAGGGGGAGGGGAGTGATGAGGCTGGAAGGAGCACGGGCTGCGTCTCGGCTGTCATGGCCTGGAGGGCGTGTCAGGGCCAGCGGAGCAGGGCGGCTTCTGGCTTTGTCTAAGGAACCTTTTGGTTGCAAGTGACGGGGACTGAACCTGAACCAATCTTGACAAAGGCCATTTACTGGAGGGACTGAGATTCCAAGGAAGGCCCGTGCATCCCAGCATGGGAAGGGTCAGGGGCTGCTGGCCTCAGGAACAGCTGTCAGAGGCTCAGACACCGTGAGAACCCACCTCTCAGGCCTGCTTCTCTTTGTGTTGGTTTCTTTGTTCTCTTTCATGGCCAACGATGTGTCTTTACATGGAGGAACCCTGGGGAAGGGGCTTTCTACTGGTGCAGCTCAGGGCAGGTTCCCACTTCGGATTCATCACCTGTGGCCAGAAGCTGGGTCACTTGGTACCACAGTGACTGTCAGCAGAAGGCAGGGGAGGGCAGCCTCTGAAGGAAGGGACGATGCTGAGCAGGCAGTCCCAGAGCGGTCCCTTGACACCCGAGCAGAGGAATATGGCCTGAAATGACCTGCGTTTTGGGCTTAGGAATAGGCATTAAAGACGACAGTTTTCCCCCTTTTATTCATAAAAACAAATTTGCAACAATTTATTAAAAATTGATACCATGCAATAGGGGTTCAAGAAATTCCTCATTTACACTTGATTCTGGCAGTTCCAGTCTAATTTAAAGCGTTTGTGCACTAACATCATTGGAAAACACTTTCAGGCTGAAGCCTTTTTGGAGATGTACGGTGTGTTTGCTGTGTATAAAAGAACAGACCGTTACATAGCTAGAGTCACTTCTGTGGGTCTTATTATTTGCAGGGAAATTAAAAAAAAAAATGGGTGGACCTACAGTATCATTAAGACAGAGAATGTACTTTGTGGGTTAACCTAGAAGACTGTGCACGTCAGGGGTCACAATGGGTTACAGATGCGCACACGCACCCGACTGTCCGATACTTTTGTTTCTTTTTCCCTCGCTATGCTGGAATAATATTTCTACAGGTATTTTTTTTTGTGTGTGTATACATTATGTACAATGAATCATCTCTTTCTCTTTGAAAAATTAGTGTGGCCCTTTAAATTAAATCTGATTTTGGTGAAATTAAGAAAGCAATACTGGTAATACACAGTGAGTGACAACACCGATTTTTAGTGCCAAAACAGACAATGACTTCAACTTGACCTGTGATGTGTTAACAATTTCCCCCCCCTAAAAGCTACAGTACCTCCATAACCTCTCTTTGGGGGAGGGGAGAGGAAAGCTACGCTACGTGAAATAGGGTGTTCTGAAATGTTGGTGATGGTAAGATTCCTGCGGGCCCTTTTGTCAAAGCCTGGTGGTGACAGCAGCATGTTCCTGACTTCAGGGGTCTGGGAGGAGATTATTGCCTGCCTGTTGAAGCTGCCATTAGGTTTCTTTAGGGAGTGAGCGGCTGCTCGGTTGTGCAGATGTCCTGGACGTTGTCATTCAGCCTTTCTTTAGCAAAGAATGAACCTGTCTAGGAATGTCACAAAAGTCATAGGGAGCCTCTCTTCGGCTGGCTGATCCTGGTGGAGGGCCGTGCCGGGAGCTTCTCTGGGTTGCTCCCCTGGCTGATGTGGGGGCTGAAGGTCATGGTCATCCTGATACCTCACGGGTCAGGGCCGCTTCGCTTTTTGGTCCGAAGCTTTCCTGCACAAGATCAAGTTTTGATCCTCAGAGTGACCCTGGGAGGTAGGCAGGATGGGTGTTATTTCAACCCCAACTTGTTGGAGACGGGAAACTGAGGCTGAGAGAGATACTGGTGACTTGCCCAAGGTCATGGAGGGAGTCAGCAGTGGAGTGAGGACTTGAACCCAGGTCTGTCTTACTCTCAGGCCGGTGCTCTTTGGGGTTCAATGAAAAGGGAAGGGTGAGCTTATGAATGAGAATCAGTGTGCTGACTGATCACCCCTGTGACCCCCATGGGCACAGCTCACTGGCTTGTCTGGACTGAAGGCTGCCTTCTGGAAGCCTAGGGAAGCCCCCAGCTGGCAACTCGTTCCCCTGCTGCTATAGGGATGTCTTCTAGAAGAATGCCCATGATTCACTTTGGTAAGAAACAAAGTCAGTGGGGGAAAACCAACCCGGCAAGCCCTTGGGCCCTGGAGAGAGGTTAAAGTGCACAATCTTTCTTTTTTGTGTATGCTGGGAACAGACATTCCATGATTGGCTCAGGTGGCCCCCCTTATTACCGGGAACACCTGATAAGAACGCAAGGACATGGCCAGCGCAGTGGGTGCATGACCGACTGTCGGTGAATGCTGCAGAGCATGTCTGCAGTGACGTGCCCTAAATCCCCACGGTCCAGAATGCGTGTTATTGTGTTAATGTGTGGCATTTATCAGAGAGTAAGGTCCCACCGGGAGGCATCGCTCAGCCTGCTCCCGCACCCCAGGCCCGGCCACCCGCCTCGGAGCTGCGCCTGGCTGCCCTTCCTGCAGGCTTCCCATTCCAGGAAGGCTGGGGTTGGCTGGACTGGCAGCTGGGGCCTGGCTGCCCTGCCTACTTCCCTCCCCGGAGGGGAGGGGGGCTGGCCTGGGGGGCTGCAGCCGGTGACGTGTGTGCAGAGGTGGAGGCTGTGTCCCCAGAAGCCCTTTCTCTTCCCAAGGCTGCTCAGTGACTTCTAGCTGGAGTTCTAGTGACTCTTTCCTTGTCTAGGATTTTTTTTCTTCAAAGTTTCAAATATCCCAGTTTCTCCTGTTTGTAGACATGAAGGAAGAAGTCATTTCCATTCCTGTTCTTTGTGAAAGATAAAAACTTCACAAATAAGGCGCGAGGTCAGGTGCCAGGTGCGCCCGTCCTGTCCACCCGAGTGCCCCCGAGCAGCCCCTCGAGGCCAGCAGTGGCGCCCCGCCTCTCCGCAGCCAGATCCGACCGTGCTCCTGCAGCAGACGCCTCTGCTCTGTGTGGTTCCGTCACGGGGGAGGCCCCGGCCCCAGGCCTTCCGCCCTTACAGGCCCGAGACCATCACTCGGAAGGAAGGTGGCACATGTCTGTGGCGGGGGCTGGCGGTGGGGCTGACACAGGGGCTGGCACAGCTGGCGTCCACGCCTCCGATGGACGGGAGGTAGGCGTGGTGGAGGATGGGGAGCTGGAGGGAGAGCCGGCGCTGGATGCTGTGGCAGGCAGGCGGGCAGAGAGAGATAGAGATAGAGACAGAGGACAGAGATAGAGATAGAGATAGAGATAGAGATAGAGATAGAGATAGAGATAGAGAGAGAGAGAGAGAGAGAGAGAGAGAGAGAGAGAGAGAGAGGAGTGTTAATGAAGGCTATCTGGCTGCTCACTGGAAAGTTCTTTGGACTTGCTTTGGCTAAGAGGTTGATGGTAGCAGCACAGTTTTCTCTGATTTCAAGATCTGACCATCCTGTCGTCTCACCATTCACCATCTAGAAGGTATTTAATGCAGGCCCACCTGTGCCAGCTACCGCCCTGGGAATAACCAGGAAGACGATAAGCCAGGAGGGTGCTTCTTGAGCTTCTGGTGATTCCTAAGAACAAGGCTTTGCTGTGAACACAGACAGTTCCCATTCTCTACTCTTGCAAGCCCCCACATGGACCTGACTTTGGGTTCCCTCCCTGAAAGGCTTCCCAGCTGATCTGTCCTTCCCAGTTGGCTCTGCCTCTCCTGCCTGCCCAGGACCTCAACCCCACTCAGTGGGCCAATTCCAGTCGGTTCCCTCCTGGTCTATGGGCTTCTTTGGTGACTAGCATTACTGAGAAGGGACACTGAGGGCTAAGATCTAGCTCTTGCCAACTTCTCCAGTTGAATCTTCTACCTCCTGTCTCTGTACACGCTATCCTCTGGTGGCTCATTTCCCCTAAAACTGCTCACGGCCACTCTCTGTGCCTGTGCACATGCTGTTTCCGTGGCCTGGAGAGCCTTGCTCTGCTTCCTGAGCTGATGAACTGCTTTTCCTTCAAAGCCCAGTTCTTTGTATTAACTGTCTCAGAGAGTGAGCCCCTTCCTCCTCTAAGCTCCCAGAGCCCTCGGTAAATTTCTGAGCTGCAGCCAGAAAACCCCGACCCAGCAGGTAGATTTGTGTGACTGACGGAGGAACAGAGTGAAAAGGGAGCTGCCTCCCGACTCCCTTCTTATTGCCACACCTTCTGCACTTGCCTTCTTGTCAGCCTTCACTGTGACTGGCGGGTCAGGAAGTCCCCTTAGTTGTTGGGGGAATGTGCCCAGGCCACGGGCCCTGCTCCACTCAGCTGCACTCTGTGCGCTTCTCTGTGGCAGCTGGGAAGCTGCTTCCCCTGTATTCTTAGGCCTTCTGAGGTCCCCAGTGCCTGGCCACGTAGGTGGGACGATACCCAGACTGTCACAAAAACCCAGGAGGCAAAGGCAGTATTCCCGTTACACAGATGAGTTTATGTAACTTGCTCATGGAAACAAAGCAAGGTGGGACTCCTGCTTCTGTTAACCTGCTGCGCTTTGTTGGGCAGGCCAGGCACTTCACAGGGGCTGCCTGACCCCAGCACGCTGTGCCCTGGACAGGAAGGAGGGCACTGGTGCAGAGCTGAGATGAAAGGGGACAGAGGCAGGGCTGCTCCACTCCCTACGGACCTCCTGGCCAGAGGGGTTTCTCCCAAAAGATACTTTACAGACGTTCATGAGGTCAGGGTGTCGGAGACCTCATTTTGAAATGAAAGTTGAAGCTGTGTTAATGATCACTTCCTTAAGGTAAGATGGTGTGGGCAGAGAGTCTGGGAAAAAGGGCCTGAAGATAAACTTGGACCCGGGAAAGGGTGTCCTGTCCGAGCCTTCTGGGAGGGGCCGTCTAGCAAGGCAAGGTGGGCATCTGTGTGGCTGCCAGAGCCATTGCATTCTGCTGTCCGCTGGGATCCTGTTTGCATTTTCATTCACTCAACAGACACTTGCCAAGAACCTACTTGGTGCCTGAACCTGTGTTCAGTCCAAGGGACCCATGAAGGACCCATATCTTACCATCAAGGCGCTGACACTGTAGTGTAGAGACCTGACAGGTGAACCACCGATGCAGGCCACGTGACCCTCAGTGATTGTTCTGGACTGGAAGCCAGTGAGCCTTGGAGCTCATTGGTTTGAGAGGCTATTACCTCTAGCACTGAATGACCCCAAATGACTCGGCAGTTGGCGATTCAGCTGTTTTTGCTGGTTCCTCACTGCGTGTCACTTCCCAGGAGCCAATTTGCAGGGCTGACATTTCTAATCTCTGCTTCCAATCCGCTGTGAGCTGGGAAGAACTAAACACCACCAGTGGGAACCAAGCAAACTGAGATGCCCGGGTCTTTGCTTCGATGCTCCCTTCTCACTGAGTCTCTTCCGACTGCCCTGTTTAAAATTACACTTCTAATCCCCTTCCCTGCTCTGTTTTTCTCCAAAGCATCTGTCATTTAAGATACTAGGTTTTGTTTTTGAAATTAAGTTATTGTCTTACCAGATAGATTGGGAGCTCCATGAAGGAAGCAATTTTTGTCTGTTTTCTTCACTGCTGTGTCTGACACATAGTAGGTCTCAGTAAATCATTAAGTAAACACACTTGGCAAGACTAAATTTCCTACACAACAAGGGCAGTGCGCTATAGTGGAGAACATGGGATTTGATATTAGACCCGAGTTCTAGTCCTATCTCCTGCACTTAGCAACAGGGTGAGCTCTGTTTGACAAGTCACCTCCCTTCTGTGAATATTAGTGTTCTCATCTGTAAAGTGAGCATTGCCATCGGACTGCCGCGTGGGACTGCTGTGGGGTTCACATGCAGTAACGCACCTGCCAACACGGTGTGAACTGTGAACCATTCTGCAGGAGTCACGTGCGCTCCGGCAGGAACTGTCAAGGGGAAGGCACTTACTGTTCTGGGGAGTTGATGTCTTCTACGGGGTCTTTGCATGTTCGCGAGGGCTCTGTTGTGCTCCACTGAAGCTGGGGGTTTTGATCGAGGTGATTTTTTAAAATGGCCTTTCCTCCATCTGAATACAAAACAATAATACCATAAAACATCATATTAACTCGATTTCTAAAAACTGACAATACACTCTTTTCAGGATGCTGCCCAAGGAGAGAGAATGCAAAAGAGCCCAGCCTCTGTTTGCACTCTCTAAGCCTCGGTCACCTCTGCAGCTCTCCCGGGACCTAGGCGGAGAGCTGAGAGCCTCTGCCCAGGGACCGGAGTGGCACGCTGCAGAGGAGTGGGCTGTGCCCTGTGCCCGCCTTTCCTCCAAGGAACAAAAAGGGTGGGGGATCATGCCGACCAATGAAGGCAACAGACGTTAGAGGCTCTAATCTGGAGGCCCTTTTCACTGGTACATAGGGATGTAATGACAAAGAAAAAACTCCAAGGTATATTTTCCAAGAATTTAAAATAATAATAACAGTAATCTTCTGGTGGGAGTTGAAATGGACACAGTCTGGCCGGAGGGCGCTGTCAGGAAGCGTCGAACACTGTGGGAGTGCGTATGTCTTCTGCTCAGAATTCCCACTTCTGGGAATCATCCTTGGGGAGTAATTAGAGATCTACGTGGAGATGCATACAAGATGTTCAAACCAGTATTGTTTATGAATCTGTTCAGGAATAATGGATTAGTTACATCCTAGTAGGTACGTATGGGGCCTCCATTCAAAGAAATACTGTGTGTCCACAGAACATAATGATGTGGCTGCTGTCAACCTGCTTTGTGCTTCGGACCACCTTGGGGGCAGTTAGAGGAGTCTGAGACACAGACACCTGTTCCCCGCCGAGAGATCTGGATTCATGTGGAGCGTGTTTCCTTCTTCCCCGGCACTGCGCAACTGCATACATGTACTTTGCGCCCACGGAGTACAGTCAGTTCTCCCTATTCGTGGAGTCTGTGTTTGTAAACTCTCCCACTCACTAAAACTTACTCGTAGTCCCGAAGTCAGTACTCGTGATGCTTCTGTGGTCGTTTGTGGACGCACACAAAGTATCGGAAAACCGGGGCTGCCGGACATGCACAGTCCCTCGTGAGGTCGACTCTGTCTTCTCGTGTCAGCCCTCATTCTATGAATAAGTGGATTTTCACGGTCTATTTAGGGCCACATTTTTCACACTTTGGGGCTTTACACCGGTGATTTCACTGTTAAAAGTGGCCCCATCTGTATGCTGAAGGGCTGTCCAGTGCTCCTGAGCCGAGATGTGCCTGGAGAAAGCATGTGTGTCCATTCAGGCATACGTGGTAGTGCTCCTGGCTGTGAGTTCGAGGTGAGCGCATCACCAACGTACATTAACTAAGGGGTCTTTAGACAAACACACATAAGGCAGAGTGTGTACTGATCCACTGGCAAAAATGCCAACCTGTAACAGACTTGCAGGAACTACCCTGTATTTCCCCGAAGAGTGGTGGCTCAGGAGCCACAAATTCACATTTCACAACGACTTTATAAAACTTAAGTGTCATGAGTAATGACAGTTGCCTGACATTTAGCCTTAGGAGAAATTCCAAAAGTGGAATTGCTAGATTAGAACAACGTCAGTGTCAACCTGCAATGTTTGAGAATGCCTGATTTTCTGCCTGTTTCCTCGCATTCTCTGCAACGTTTTCATCTCTGAACTTGACCAGTCTCATGGGCGAACATGGAGTCACTGCAGATTTAATCTGCACCCCCCGAGTAAGGGTCGAGACTGAGCATCTCTTCAGAAGCATAAGAACCCCCTGTGCTTCCCGCGGTAAGGGCTCTCGTGCCCACTTTTCCTTTGGCTTGTTGGTCTTTTCCTATTAAATTTCATATAGTTATGCATACTTCATACACAATGACATATAGTTTCTCCTTACACATGAGGACATGAGCTTGTTGCCTGAGCTGTAATACTTTTTGGCGTACTTTCTTGTTTCACTTTTTTGACTGTACTTATGATAGCATTCGCACTGTTAAAAAATTTTCTTTTGTAGTTTAATTTGTTAGTCTTTTGTGGTTTCCATGTTTGGCATCAGACTTAAGAAGTCTTTCCCTCTTCTGAGATCATAAAGTAAATTCTTCTAGTATATTCATGGTTTCACCTTTTATGTTTAAATCATTTATCCACTTGCATTTTTGTGTAAAGAGTGAGGTAAGCATCTAACATTATTTTTTTTT
>PVKM010050703.1:0-10652 GCA_004027735.1 Carollia perspicillata
ATGAAGAGTGAGAGAGCCAGGGAGAGACCAACAGGCCACAGAGAGTCTATGGTAGTTTGACCCACATGGCTGGAGGGATGGAGGGGACTTGTGCCCGGGGAGAGGCCATGTGTGAAGAGAAAGACACACTTGGAGTGCGCACGAGACTGTAGAGATGGAAAGAGAGCCACTGAAACAGAAAGAGAATGGAACACTTGAAAAAGAAGGAGGGACAAAGACTGAGAGAGAAGAAGGTAAAGAAAAGGGAGACAAGGAAATAGGACAGAGACAGAGACTGGGAGAAGCGGACAGGTGTAGCAGAGAGACGGAGAAATCTTTCTGTGTTGGTGAGGGGAGAGAGAAACGAGTAGGGCTCAGCGCACAGAATGTCTCAGGAAATGTCTGAGGAAAAGGTGATAGACACATAGAAATCCTGAGTTGAGAAGCAGACAGAGAAGAGTAAGGGAACATAATCCATGAAGAAGAGCCAAGTTAATAGTCATGGGTTAGTTCATTGTGTGAGGTGTGCAGAGGCCAAAGACAGGGAGAGGGCAAAGGAAGGTCAGGTGTTTGACACGGACTGGGTTTGAAGTAAGTGCTCACTAAATGCTTGTGGAATGATTGCATGAGTTCCAGAGGGACCCAGGCTGGTGACACAGGGAGATGCAAACAGTTGGCCACACTGGGAAGGGGCCACACAGCAGGGGAGGGACAGACAGATGTAGTTGCGCAGCAGCTGGCCAGGACTAGGCAAAGAGGAGACGACCAGAAATGTTGAATGAATGAATGAATGAATGGTTGGGAAACCAAGAGTGAGCATGAGAGAGCCAGAGTCAGACAGAAATAGAGATTTAAAGACACATACACACCAATTAAGAAATACAGAAAGACAGGTACACAGAGAGAGTCAAAGATAGGGAGAGACTCAGAGGCAGACAGACAGAGAACTAAGTGAGATGGAGATCGAGGGAGACAGAGACTGCGAGGTAGAGAGGCACTGTAGTGAGATCAGACCACGCCCGGTTTGGGGGGATGGGCCAGCAGTGAAGGGGGGCCTTCGAACCACCAGTCTCTCTCCGCAGAGGGGGGCAGTCTTGGGACAGACCCCAGCCTCCAGGGTGACTGGGTCCTCCTGGCCCCACAGGTCAGTGACACGGAGTTACTACCGAGGGGCAGCCGGAGCCCTGCTGGTGTATGACATTACCAGGTGGGTGTATAAAATGGGTGGGGCGGGGCGGGGCGGGGCAGGGCCAAGGCAGCCTCTCTCCTGTGCCCACCTCCCTCTTTTTTCCTTCTCCACAGCCGGGAGACTTACAACTCCCTGGCTGCCTGGCTCACTGATGCCCGCACACTGGCCAGCCCCAACATTGTGGTCATCCTTTGTGGCAACAAGAAGGACCTGGACCCCGAGCGTGAGGTCACTTTCCTGGAGGCCTCCCGCTTTGCCCAGGAGAATGGTGAGAGCCGCATGGTGGGCTTGCAGGGACAGAGGGCAGTCCACTGGGTCCATGGACCTCCTGGCTCTCTGTGGCTGTGCCCAGCAGGGGAACGTGGACGTTTAGAGGTGTGTGTTCCAATGCACACCATGTGACTGCTCTGGTCCTCAGTTTCCCCGTCTAGAAAGTGGGGCTCACAACGTTTCTGTCTCTCATCCTGCGTGATGGGTAAGGGACATGGTTCATGGAAAGCCTTCAGCACCATTTGAACGGAGCAGGCACGTGATAATGATGGCTGCTCAGAAGGTTTCAACCACTGTGGCGAGGCGCAGGGTGTTGGTGTTAAGGTAGAGACTGCAAATTCTAATGGTCCTAAGGGACAGGCACGTTTTGTGAATAAAGGAGATAGGATGGGATTGACCTCAGGTTAACAGGCACTGGCATTAGGCGAGTGGACAAGACTCACACTCATGTTAAAAGTTATGCAAGTAAAAACCCATTTGAAACGAAAACATCATGTTGGCCAAATGTCTGCCCGCGTAGGGTCTGTCCACGTTCTTCATTTGTAACCTCCAGGTTTAGAGGAGGTTTTGCCCTCAGAAAGATGTAGGTTTTGATCCTGGCTTTTAACTTACTCTGAGGCCTTGTCACATGACTGATGGGTGGACTTTGGTGGACCTACGCCTTGCTAGTTGGTGCTGAGGGCACAGCAATGAAGACAGCTTGGGCCCAGCTCTCAGTCCAGTGGAGAATAGGTGGGCAGGCCCATTTCCAGACAGTGACAGCCCAGAGGGGTCAGGGCTGGCTGGGGGAGACACAGGGGCCCATGGGAGCCCTGAGGAGGCGCCTGACCTATTCTGGGAGGTCAGGGAGGACTTTTCTGGAGGAGGAGATGTATAAGCAGAGCTATGAAGGAAGAGTTAGGTGGGCAGAAGGGCACTCATGGCAGAGGAATGGGGCGTACAAAGGCAGGGAATGACGGCAAAGGTGGCACATTTGAGGAACAGAGCGACAGGCAGCAGGTTATAGCTGGAGTGGAGGATGGAGACATTCTGAGGCCCTGACTTTCTGAGTATCTGCCCCCAGAGCTAATGTTCCTGGAAACCAGCGCTCTCACGGGGGAGAACGTGGAAGAGGCTTTCCTGAAGTGTGCCCGCACTATCCTGAACAAGATTGACTCAGGTGAGGCCCGGACTGACCGGAGCGGGAATGGAAGGCAGGAGCTGGAGGTTTCCAAGAGGCCAGTCCTGACCTCTCCCCTCTCACCTAGGTGAGCTCGACCCCGAGAGGATGGGCTCAGGCATTCAGTACGGTGATGCTTCCCTTCGCCAGCTGCGGCAGCCGCGGAGTGCTCAGGCTGTGGCCCCTCAGCCCTGTGGCTGCTGAGACCTGTGGAGCCAGGTGGGATACTGGGGACTCAGGGACTGCAGGGGTGGTCTCCTGGCAAGGGGGAATATGGAGCAGAGACAGAAGCACAGAAAAGGAAAGATGACAAGAGAACCAGGGAGAAAGAAAATTGCAAAAACATTTTGAGTTAAAGCCACAGGGAAGTCCTTTCCATCCCGCAGCTAGCACTCTGTCTTGGATCTCTGATCCTCCCATTCACAATTTATCAAACGTTTATTGAGCATCTACTGTGTGCCAGGCTCTGTTCAAGTCACTAGTGAAACAGACAAAAGTACTTGCCTTCATGGAGGAGACAGACAGACAAATACACAAGTAAATTACATAGTTGTTAGGGAGATAAAAGCTTTGCAGGGCAAGAAGGGCTGAGGAGGTGGAGGAATGGCATTTTGAACAGGATGATGAGGCAAGGCCTTACTGATAAGGTGACATTTGACCAAAGACTCAAAGAAGATAAGGGAGGGGGTCATATGGGGGCCTGGGGGAAGAGTGTTCTAGGCAGAATGAACAGTCAGTGCAAAGGCCCTGAGGCAAGGACATGGGTGAGGAAGACCAAGGAGGCTGACGGGAGTGGAGTAGAGTGTGTGTGTGTACTCGTGTGTGTTGAGGGGGTGGTACAGCAGGAGATGAGGTCAGGAGTGGAGGCAAGCAGATCAGTTAGGGCCTTCTGGGCCACAGGGAGGACTCTGGCTTAAACACAGTGGGATGGGAGCCATAGGAGGGCTCTGAGCAGAGGAGGGATGGGATCTGATTCAGGTGTTCACAGGGTCCCTCTGACTGCATGTAGTAGGGTACTGCGGGGGGCAGGGGTGGTTGCTGGAGCCCAGAAAGGAGGCTACTGCAAAGTCAAGGTGAGAGACGATGGTGGACAGGACTATGGTGGGGGCAGAGGAAGTGTTGAGATGTCGATAAGTTCTGTATCCTCCCTGTTCTCTTTGGCCAGTCTTGTACCCTCTTGATGTAGCCACTGGGCCTTTCTAAAGCACATCCAACTCTGTCCCTCCCCTGCCTAAAACTATCTGTGGCTCCCAGGGTCCATGGGACGTAGCTGGGGTTCCTCAGCCTGATGTTTGACTCTGCGGGTCTGGCCCCTGCCGCCCTCACCTGCCTCGACTCGTATCTCTCCCTCCCTCTCGGGCCACTGCAGCCATAGTGAAGCTCTTTCTATTTCTCTGGGTCTTTGCTCATTCCATTCCCTCTGCCAGGAACACCACTCCTTCCCTCTCTTTCCTACTAACCTCCTCCCCCCTCTTCAGAACCCCTTGTTTGTTTCAAACTTTTTGACAGGCTTGCAAGATCCTACAGGATTCGGTCCCATCCTTACCCCTCCGGGAGTGGGAATATCTTCCCCGTTCTCCCCTCTGTGCTTCATGTCCACTGCCCTTCCCAGCCATGGGCAGCTCCAGAGTGGCAGTGGGGAAAAGGGGTTATCCTGGAATGTGCTTTGAAGGCAGGGCCAATATGATTTCCTGTGAATGAATATGGGATTTGAGAGAGAAGAGGCCAGGGTGAGTTCTTTGGGCAGTGCTCTTTTTCATTTCCACGCTTTTCCATCCGCTGTGCCTCCACTGGGCGCACCTGGCCTCCCGCCTCCTTTCTGACACCAACTCCCGCTCATCATCTGGTCTCTGCTAATGTGACTCCTGCTGCAGGAGCTTTTATCCCAAACGGGGTCACTTCCTCTTGCTGGTAGTCTCACAACTTATTATTTGTACAGTGTTTGTCTCCTCCATCTGAGAAGGAAAGGAGGTGACAGGTCACAGAGTCCAGAGCCAGGCTGTCTGCATTTAAACTCCAACTCTGTCACTTGTAGCTAGGTGACTCTGGGCAAATCCTTTAACCCTGCTGAGCCTTGGTTTCCTCAGTGACAGTACCGCCTTCTGTGGCTGTTGAGAGAGATAAATAATTAATTCACGTAAAGGGTTTAGAACAGGGACTGACACTGGTAAAGACTCATAAACAAGGGCTGTTTATTATTTTTCTTCTTTTTATCCCTTTAAAGACTCTGGCTGTGAGGAAATGGGTGAGTGTGTACTCTTCAACTCCAGGGCTTAGCACAGGGTCTGGTTCAGGGTCTGCCCTCAGGGAATCAAATATAAGATGATGCTTTTTTCAAACTTCGTTGACTGCCATCTGCAGGAGGAAATATGTGTTAATCTCATACAGTCACACACATATAAAACTGACACACACGTTTTCCTAGCACTAATATTCTTTTTAAAAATTGAGGGGATAGTCACATAAGACAAATATAGACATTTTAAAGTGTGTCATTCAGTGGCATTTAGTATTTTTCACAAGATTGTACAAGCACCGCCTCTGTACAGTTCCAGAACATTTCACTACCTTGAAAGGAAACCTCACACCTGTTAAGCAGTCATTCCTTTATTTCCCCCAGCCTTGGGCACCTGCTCACCTGCTTTCTATTTCCATGGACCAGTATTATTACATATGATGTACTCTGATATTTTCTTTGTATTCCATTTTATTCTTTTTTGATAAAACATTGGTCAAGGCCTACCTAACTGATTTCGTACCCCACTAATTCAGTGATGCACATTGGAGTCACCCGGAAAGCTTTAAAAGCTGCTGAAGCCTGGGCCTCACCCCAGAGATTCTGAAATGATTTCAGGATTTCTGGAAGCTCCCAGGTAATGCTATTTGCAGCAAAGCAAGAACCGCTAACAATGTGTCTCCTGAGTTTGAAAAACCCTGGGATGAAACCCGGACCCAGCGTGATCCAGGACTGTAGAAGGACACAGAGATACAAATGTGGGGATATGCTGTTTAGACACAAGGAGACAGACTCAAGGAGACAGCTCTCTGAGGGAAACAATCAGGGAGAAACCCTCAAGAGAGACTGCCACAGATTACATGCAGATACGCAATAGAAAGATAGACAGATAATGTAGAAACCCAGAGAAAATGAAAGGTATGGAGAGACAGGCACAGATAGGAGGGCAGAAGGATACCCAGAAATGAGACAGACACACAGGCTGGTCAGAGCCAGGATATTTCCAGTTTACCTTACACTTTTCTTTCAGCTCACCTGTTCTCCAGGACCAGCTCTGTCCTTCCAGCTGGGGTCCAGACCCAGGCCCTTGGAGGCTGAGCCCCTCACCTGCCCTGGCCCCACAGAAGCTGCCCGGACACCTCTCCCCCTTCCCTTGCCTGGTGGAGCCTGGCTGAGGGGCAAGACTGAGCCACAGGGGAAGGGGGAACCCGTACCTGCTGCTGCTTCCTCTGTCTTGGCTACTCCCTGTCCTTGAACTCCTAACCATTCTCAAAGAGTTCCCAAAGCCTGAGACCAGGGCCATTTGGCCCCAGCTCCCCTGGCCCTGCCATTGTGAGTACAAGTTATTTATTACCTGGAGGCCTGTCCCCTGACCCCACCCCATAAAGCATTGTTTATACCTGTGTCTTGGCCTCCATCATGTTGGGGTGGCCAGGAGGGAGGGGAGGCAGAAGAGGTACCTGATAGAAGAATATCAAATGTCCTGATGTTCGGAGCCATGTTTCTGGGTAGGACGTGGTGTGGAGGTACATGCTGACTCGGTGACTCAGGGGCCTTGTAGAGGGAGTCTGTCACTGTGTACACATTTTGTGACCATGTTGTGCTGCAGGCCCGCATATGTATCACAGATGTCCCTGTGTTTGAGCCATGATTAATGGTATCTGTAGGCATGTGTGTTGCTTGTGTGTATACACTGTTGTTTGTGATGACCGTGTCTTCAGTGATTGTGTTCATGAGGCTGGTGTTGCTTGGGACACCAGACAACATGAATAAGAATTCAGGCCTGTGGGTAATACCTATGCAGGTCTAATGCCTGAAAGTCCCAGGCAGTGTCTGACTTGTGTGTGTGAATGTGCATGTGTGCCCCTGAGGTTTCGGTGTTTTGATGTGAATTTGGCTCCTTTGATACACCTGTGGGTGACCATGAACGCTTTCTGTGTGTGTCCCTCAGCACTGTGTGGGCCTTTGTGCAGCCTGGACTCTCGTGCATACTGGAGTCCCTCACGTTGTCTTTGTGTGGGTGAACCGCGCACACCAAATGCTCTGCTGAGGACAGGCGAAGGCCCCTCCGGACACTCCGTCATCCCCGAGTCAGCTTTAACCCACACCCAAGAGGCCTGAGTCTCTGCTCAGCCTAGGTGAGGTGGAGGAGGCGGGGCATTTAAACGACCTCATCAGCACAGTCCTTCCAGGTCCAGTAGCCAAAAATGTTCTTGAAAGACACGAGGCTGTCCTGCAAATATCTTCTGTGCAATAGCTTTCCTAGGTTGCTTTATTCTGACTCCCACAATTATCTCAAGGGGCAAGGACGGAGTGGCTTGTGATACATCTGTACATCCCTTTCAGCGCACTCTCCCTCCTCTCAAGGACGCTTCTCATGTTTTTCCTCCGTTATATAAAGGCCTTGTGTAAATTATCATTGACGTGTTAATTTACATACATTTCTCAACTACCTGTGCCGAGATTTCTCAGTGTCTCATCCCTATTCTTGAGCGGTGAGAAGGCGGAGCTTTCCATGTAAATTACATCGATAATATGCATACCACACCCCGACCCGGCTACCCATTCCTCGGCATTCTCGCTGTGAGGGGATGGGCTTGTCCATGTAAACAGCCTTATTTGCATATCCCTCCCATGTCCTTTGCATAACGTTCGCAACAACTCCCTTTCCCCGATTCAGCCCTTACTGTGTTGCTCCCCTCACCAGCAAAAAGGGCAGAGCGTGGGATGCAAATGAGCCTTGTGCCTCCCAGCCCACCTCCCCTTTTTCAATTGGGGCTGTTCTGCTAGCCCTCGCCCCGCCCCTCTTGACTGGCGCCTGCGCACTGTGTCCTCCGCTCGGGCGCGGTCACGTACCCACCAGGAGAGGCGGGGGCGGAGCATCGAGGGTGGTGGGGGCGGGGTATGGCGCGCTGTGCGGCGCAAGGCGGCTGGCACAAACGGCGGCGCCGGGGTCGGAGGAAAAAGCTCGGTGAGGAGATCTCGGGAAGGGAAGGGAGCAGGATTGAGAGGGTATTCGAATCAGGACACCGGCGCGTGCAGGCCAGGCTGTGGGGGCTCGCGCCGGGCCGGCAGTTGCGGAGCTGGGCGACCCTAGAGAGGGGGGAAGGGGGGTGGGGTGTGGAGGAGGGATCGCACGACGGGCACTCGAGTGTCGGCTTTGGCGAGGGTTGAGGTGGCAGCGGGGAGCGCAGGCCTGGCGGAGGGGGAGGGGAGGGGCAGGGGTCTTAGCTGCCCCTAGGTCCTGCCTCCATCACCCGCTGTGCTTGGATGGGGCCTTAGTGCTCGTGCCGAAGGGAGTTGGGAACGGGTGCTTTTTCCCCTCGTCCTGTCCCCGAGTGTGTGAACCCATCTCCGCCTTTTCTGTCTCTATGCGCCCTCCTCCCGAGACTCCCTTCCGTACGTCTGTCTGTCTCAGGACCTTCCTTCCGTCTGGGTGTGTGTCAGCCCCCAACACGCTTCCTCCCGTTGGGGTAGAGTAGACCCTGCCACCCCGGTCTGTCCGGCCGTCGCAGGCCCTCCCTCCCAGTTTTTCTCCGGTTTGTTTTTCTGTCTCTGTCCCCACCCCACCTCCACAACCCCTCCTGTTCTCTTTGTCTCTGAACTCCCCAGTTTCCTCTGTGCACCCCCACCTCCCCTCTGCTTCTCTGGAACCCCCGGAAAATTACCCCTATTCATGTCTGCTCCCCACTCGTTCCATTTCTACTTCAGGCCTCTCCCTCTTTCTGTTTGTCTGTCTCAGTTTGAGGATGATCTCTCCCCCAGCCCCCACCGTAGGCCTCTGTCTTGGGTCATCTCAGCCTTACTCCTCCAGCTGTTCCTCTTACTGACTCATGTCTGTCAGTGATTGCCCCAGAATTCCCAGGGTCTTCTCTCCCCAAGTTGGCTCAGGTTTGGGGGTCTCAGAAGCCAAGTTTGTCTGCTTTCCTACTGCCCCTCCACCCCTCACCCTTCCCACCAGCCAGCCTGCCTCTAGCTCCTGGCACATCCCTTTTTTCTCTCTCTTCCTCCAGGCACCCTGACAGGTCCTTTCCCAAGCCCCTAGGGACAGCAGAGGACTTGGGGACCAGCGAGCACCCCCAGGGCACAAGAAGAGCCTCTGCCACCTGCCCTGCCTCACCCTGCCCCACACCCGGCCCGGCCGCCCTGGCCCCCGGCTGCATCAAGTGGAGGAGGAGGAGGCAGTGCAGGAGGGTGGCACCATGGGCCCGGGCCGTGCCCTCCATGCCCGGGGGATGAAGACGCTGCTGCCATGGACAGCCCGTGCCAGCCACAGCCCCTGAGTCGGGCTCTCCCTCAGTTGCCGAGTTCTGTGTCAGAGCCCTTGGAGCTTGGCCGGTCCAGGATGGGGGTGGAGAGGTACCTGCCGTGTACCCTGCTACCCTCCTACCACCGTCCAGGAGCACCTGCTGAGGCCTCGGCAGGGAGTGGGATCCCCAGAGCCACAGCCACTTCCACCACAACCAGCCCCCTGCCAGAAGGCTTTGGTGGGCAGGATGGTGGCGAGCTGCGGCCACTGCAGAGCGAGGGTGCTGCGGCACTGGTCACCAAGGGGTGCCAGCGACTGGCAGCTCAGGGCGCCCGGCCTGAGGCCCCCAAGCGGAAATGGGCAGAGGATGGTGGGGATGCGCCTGCACCCAGCAAGCGTCCCTGGGCCAGGCAGGAGAACCAGGAAGCAGAGGAAGAGGGGGAGGGCGGCATAGGCTGCAGCAGTGGCCGTGGTGAGGCCAGTGTTGGCCTGAGGGAGGAGGAGCTGCCTGCTGCACCTGAGCGCCTGGCCCTGGACTATATCGTGCCCTGCATGCGGTACTATGGCATCTGTGTCAAGGACAACTTCCTAGGGGCGGCACTGGGTGGCCGTGTGTTGGCTGAGGTAGAGGCCCTGAAGCGGGGCGGGCGCCTGCGTGATGGGCAGCTAGTGAGCCAGCGGGCTATCCCGCCACGCAGCATCCGTGGGGACCAGATTGCCTGGGTGGAAGGCCACGAGCCAGGCTGCCGAAGCATTGGGGCCCTCATGGCCCATGTGGACACTGTGATCCGGCACTGCGCTGGGCGGCTGGGCGGCTACGTCATCAACGGGCGCACCAAGGTAAGGCTGCCCAGCACGCATTGGTTGGATGCCTTGTGGTCTGAGCACCGGTGGGTTTGGAGACGCTCCTGGGGTCACAGAAGGGTTTAGGCAGCCCCGGTGGAAGGAATGTTGGAATTCACTTTGGGCTGTTACACCCTGTGGAGACTCCAGGGTTCTGCGTGTTTTCTTTCTGTGGGCCATAGGTCGTACACCTGTATATCAGGGGTTTGGCCTGTAGCCACAGTGCTCCTTGATCCCCAGGGATCCTCTTGAAGAACCCGAGAAGAGGTGCTGATGTTCACGGCCCCATACCTGCGCATGGGCCATGTTGGAGTTCACAGCCTCCTGATGTCTGTTTGTGGGCCCCAGGCCGAGAATGGTCCATGTGGATAGGCACATGTTTCTGTGTCTGTGTGTCTGTGCACACCTGTCTGTCCCTGCCTTCATCCTTCCGTGTTGCCCCATCCTTTCATCCATCCCTATCTGCTGGCCTGTCTGTCTAGTTCGTCCTGTCCCCTGTCTGTTTCTGGTCTGTCCGTTGTCTCCCAGGCAGAACTGGGAGGGGGATGGTGGCAGGAGTGAGGCCAGTGCCAGGCTGAGGGAGGAGGCGCTGCCCGCTGCTCCTGGTGCTGGGCTGCATTGTGCTCTGTGTGCCATACTATGGCATCTGCACCCAGGGCAGCTTCCTGGGGGTGGCACTGGGTGGCTGTCTGCTGACTGGGGTAGAGGTCATGTCCCCGTCCTTTCT